>JAQQZR010000003.1:13408891-13424659 GCA_030068235.1 Notoglanidium macrostoma | reverse complement strand
TTTCATTATCTTAGGCATAGCAGTGGGTAGCAGTTAAAAACAGGCTGATGAATATGGACTAGTTGAATGAGGACTTAGTGATGAGTCTCTAAAATAGTCATTGAATTAAGTGACTTTTGTAGGTAAAATTAGGTGTTTAAGAACCTGTTAAAAATACACCAGAATGCAGGAAATGACATCTAATTCATTAAAATATTTCTGGGGGAGTACCCACAGACCCCCCGCCAGTGTGTCCCCCCACATTCAAAATGCTTCTGATGCCCCTGGTTTTGATATTGTCATATGTTATACTACATCAGTGGTAATCATACTAGGTGGCTCAGTGGTGTAGTTGTTAGCAATGTTGCCTCACAGAAAGCAGGTTCAAGGTTCAATCCCTGGGTCAACTGGGGACCTTTGATATATGTGTTGAGTTTGTATGTTCTATAGATGTAAGTGTGAAGGCTGTCTCTCCCTGTGTTAGCCCTGTGATAGATTGGCGACCTGTCCAGGGGGTACTCTGCCTCTTGGCCAAAATGACCCCACATCAACTTTAGTAATCTGTCTTGTGCCCAAATAGTGTGCTTGTATAAGCTTTTGAAAAGATGTACTTATTCTCTTGCTTTCCTGTTGGTTTTTCCCTTTTGAAATCTTCAGAGTTTCAGTATCAAAGTCTTCCTGCTTGCTCACACATCATCAGAGATCCACCAAATTCACCAGATGTTCAGACCAACTCATCCCACACACACTTCCACCCAACATGAGCCGCATTTTTTTTTTTGCACTGTGGGGCACTCACAATTCCATTTTCTTGTAGCAATGCATCTCTAGATTATTTAATATTGTTTATATTATTGTTATACCTTTTTTTACATTTGCATCTATTTTTTTTTAATGAGAAGGAAATTTTACTGAGTGAGTTACTGTTAATCTAAGTTATTTTTATTTTAATTGTAGTTGATTGTTCTTCTGTTCAGAATTGTTGTTCTGATTGTTGTCCCCAGAAGGGACATGGAGAAAAAAAGTGGGAAAAAAGGTAACTGCAAAAAACTGCACCAATTTTCCTATGTCCCTTCGGGTGCTCCGTAGTTCTGCACTTCTGCATGTTGGAAATTTTTTAAACCAAAGCAATTAAAGTGGTTAACTTGTTTATAGTAAATGCATTGTCTGCTTGATTATTTTGTTTTCAGTACACCATGTTCAGTATGCCACTTAGTACTGTATCATTTTGAATATTGCAATGCAAATTAACACCAGACCACTCTTGTGAGTTTATTACCTTTCAATATTAAAAACCATAGAAAAGTAAAAACATGCTAGGCCTTTATTGGGACAATGTAATCAACACAGCTACAGCTAATAAAATTGATAATGGGTGTTTTAGATTTACAGTAGGTGTGCGAATGATCAAGCATTAATAATAGTCAATAGTATTAGTGACGCCAAGGCGGTGGGGGGCTCCCCAAATCAAATTCTGCTTAGGGCCCCAAAAAGGCTTGGGGTTACCCAATCTATGTGTTATGGCTCCAAGTTTACCTAAGTCAGTAATTGGCATCCTCTTGAAAAAATAGGATTTGCTATTATTGTTGATTCTCCAGAGGATATGTATTATATTACACCACAACTGTTATAATTCAATGGGAAAAAGACCTATTTTGTGAGACACTAGATGAGAACATGCAAACTTCACACAGAAAGGCACCCTGGGTGATCCGGGTATCGAGCCCAGGACCGTCTTGCTGTGAGCCGACAGTGCTAACCACCACACTACTGTGCCACTCCGATCTGAACTTAATTATTTCCTGATTTAAACTTTATTTTATGTTGTTAGCCAGCACATCTGCCAGGAAATGTAATGGTGAACAGTAAGGGAAATTAAAATCAGTTAATGCACTAAAATTAAGGAAATGCTTGAATGAACTAGTATCCTACACAGCTTGTAAGAAAGAATGATGGTGGAAATTCTACTGGATGTTAAATTCTGGCAAACAGCCAAAAATGAAGAAATTGCAGGGTCTGACAAAATTGGGCACTTATGCCTATAACATATTTCAATGTCTCAGATTTTAGAAACCATCAATATATGTCAATAAAAGCAATATAGAATTATTATTTTTTACTTTCAAACCTTGCCTAAGCTATTAGCTTGCTGTAATCTCCTAAGGGAGATAAGTCAGCTGTAGCACCAGCTAAACAAACCCAGCTGTGGTATACCTGCAGATGTTTTAATTGTTAGCTTTCTAACTGTCTGTTTTATTTATACAGTGACAGTTAGGATATGATCAAGTTGTTAGTTATGTACCATAGTTAAATGGACATAAGCCTAGTCAATTCAGCTTTATAAATATTTTAAGCACCAGCTGTTAATTTATCCATACTCACAATTCTGCTTGATTGTATTTGAATTCTAATAAAAATTCAGTCAACAGAACAAAACACACTGAATAAATCAGTGATTATTTTAGTACTAATGTAAAAGCATCACAGTGATCAGTTGAGTCAGGAGTGAAGATGAGGCTTGTGGTCATCTTTCTGATAACAGTTAATAGGTCTGCTTATTGGACTCACATTTAAATAATTATATTTAATTACTTGAAACCTGTATGTAATTGTGCCACACCCATAATTATTCACATTCAGGGCATGTAGTCCCTTTGAACTCACTGTTTCTATCAAGATGTTTCTTCTATTTGTGAAGTAAGTGGCTGCAAAAAAACAAACAAACAATAAAAACTTTTGCCTTAAAATGTCCTGACATTAAACCCTCATCATATACTGTATATTATATGACATTATCAGACTGGTATTCTTGTGGCTTCATCTGTGTGACTGATTTTTATTACTGTTCTTTTAACCAAGTTATAGTGTAGTAGATTATTCTATTATGCAACTGATGCTATTGTATCATGCACAGAGACTTTACATTAAGAGAATTATTCATTATTAAGTAAACATCATAATTGACATTGGACAATTGACCGTGTCAGTGACTATTTTGTACATAAGGGTAAAACCACACTCTTTTGATGTAAATGTTTTTAGCTGATGCATAATAAACCTATTACATGTAGTGAATTCCAGACACAAGTGTCCCAAAGGTCAGCAGATTTGTAACAGTCAAAGTTCATTCCCAGTCATAAACACACATCTGTTGCATTCACTGAAGCTGGTTTATGCAGAACTACTTTGGGGGGGGAATAAGTCTTTAGAAATGATTCTAAATTGACTTTATATCAAAAACAATCATAAAAATCCCCCTGGCTGTCTTTCACCATCATCTCTGTGTCATTTGAAAAAGGCTCAGATGTCTTCCAAACTAACAGAAGTCCTTCAAGAATGGGAGAGTCTGGAAAAAGATTTCCGACAACTCCAGGTAAGATTATGATAATGACTCACCTTAGTGATCCAAATCCTTTTTTGATTCATTTGATTCACTGCTCAGAGGAATTCAGAAGCATTAAACTAAAAATTTACAATCCAGCTTTGACAGTTTGTGCTATAGGGTCATAATGTCTTAAATTGACAGATGAGGCGGATAGTCATTTATACACTTGGCTTTTTCATATGTCTCAAATGTGTTTCCAGGGACCTCTTGGGATTTGAAATTTCATCACATTGCACAGTTGACTAGGCATTCTGATAGGCATTAATTGGAAAATATTAGCCTTTACACCACTAATGTTATTTAGCCATGTGTCCCTGAGTAGTGAAAATGTTTTTAATGGTCAAATCATAATACGTCACCAAGAAATAGCCACTACGTTTTCCATTTCAATTACATTAACATGCAGAAGCAAAAAAAGTAGTCAAACTGATGAAACCCAATTAATTAGCATTTATTGCATTTTTGCTTTTTGTGTTTTTCTGCTCTAGATAGATATAAACATTTTTTTCTGACCTTAGATATGTTAGTTACTAACATAAAGGGAGCCCTGCCACTGCATGATGCATAAACCTCTTCCAAAAGATAGAAGCCAAAGTGTGCTGTTTTACATATTTATTTTAAAAATTGTGGGGTGCCTTAAAAAGTCTGGGGGCCCAAAGCATCTGCTTATATCATATCTAGCAAGCAACAGCCCTGAACACAAAACAGCACATTAAACACACTTATCCAGCCTGAAACACATTTCATTCCTAGATTTTGGTTTGACTCCACCCAACGAGGGGTACATGGCATATTTGCTTCAGCCTGCTACAGGCCAGGCCAAACCATCAGGAGTCAAGAATGACAATACAGTGAAAGAGAACATTAGAAATGAAAGAGATGATGTTATTATTCAACTATCTCAAATTTAGTTTAAATAATAATTTTATTTAGTTTAAGTAATAAATTAGTAGTAACTTAAACTTTACAAAACAAACCTCTTTTTGGCAAAAGGCTAATAATGGCCATAGAATATACTGAAGCATGTTGAGTTCAATTCAGCTGTATTATGGAATAAAAGAATCATGAGTGAAAATGAATCATGAGACCTGTCATGAGCTCAATTCAGGTTAATTCCACACTCCTGAGTGACATGGTAGAGATTACAGGGACCAAGCACAGTCACTTTAATTTGTAGATTCATGGGTTTGATTCATGGCACACATGAGAATATGAATACTCAAGTATGCCAAGTAGACATCCTCAAGTAGACACCCACTTAACCCTTTAAACTTCCAGAACCCATTGGTGGGTGTAAATGTGCATTGCTTACACTCATAACTAAATACTTTATTTATTAGTGTTCACTGTAGATGCTGAATGATTAATAGAAATTTAGGGAATAATGTGTCTGAATAATAAGCTGAACATTTAGTGGTTATAGGGTACTCTGAGAACATTACACACTGTGTGATGGCAATGAGAAATAGCATAGGGAGAAACATGGGGCCTGATATGGATTATAAATGCTGTGTGCGCATTCTAAAAATCTAAAAATGAATTTAAAAATGGAGATGGATAGATAAAGATTAAAGTCAAGATTAATTAGGAGTATTTTGGTTTATTCAGATTAATGATGTTTTTGTATGTGGCCGTAATTGAAATATAGCATGTTTGTGCTTGTAAAAGAGTTTGGCCAGATTACTTAAAGGAGTGAATCTTTCATGAATCACCCAGTACTATTTTACCTTTCTTCACACAGATCACATGCCAAATTCAATTACTGGATGGCACATGTATCATTTAAAGAACTTTCTATGGTTAATAAGTGCCTTAACTTTTTAATGAGAACAAGAATTCGAAACATTACAATACCTGTTTTATTAATTAAAAGATTTCACTCTCTTGCTCTCAGGAGACCCATCGGCTTTATATGCAGAAGTTGGATGAAGTCTCCAAGCTCCAGAACAGCTTTACTGCCTCTATAACCCGCCAGAGGAAGTGCTTAAAGGACATGTCTCAGTCTCTGAAGGCGTGAGGAGTGAATTTACTCTCTGTCTATGTTTCTATTGCACTAATTTACACAAACAAGCTTTTTTACTTGTTGCCTACAAGCTCCTTAGGCACATTTAAAACCCCATTACAGATGCAGTAAAGGATTAACAGAAGAGGAAACAAAATGTGTGGAAGAAATTAAGGGACACCTTCGGGAGAGGCCTGCCATTTTCCTTCAGATGGAGGCCTTCCTTCCAAGGAAAAATGGGTAATGCAATATCACAGGCTGATAATGTGACCATATTCTGTGCTTTTTGGTATGATCTGTTCTCAATGTTTCATGTCTTCGTTTTTTTTTTGTGTCTTTCTTAAAGGCTATATCTCAGTCTTGTTCTTGGGAATGTGAATGTCAATCTTCTAAGCAAGCAGTCAAAGTAAGGAGTGATATATTTAAATATAAACCAAAGCTAACTATTATTTGCTCATTTTCATTTCCTTACTGTTTAAAGTGGAAACTTGCACACTGTAAACGGGAAATGCTACTACACTATATACAGGAAGTGCTACTTTTTTCTGCTATACCGGTAAAGCTGGACTCTTAAGAAATACTTAATCACATCAGTAACCATTCATATTTTACAGAATCGATGTTTTATTTCCTAATTTCTCCAATGTTGTTTCCAATTCCAAAAAGAGTGGCCTGTACCATAATTTACTGCCTAAGGCACACTTGAATTTATAGGAAAAAGGTCTCAGCTTGCTACAGTGCATGCACCAGTAAAAATGTATAAACAGTACATTAATATGCCTATAAAATTTACTTTTTATAAGTCCTAGTGTGTTCCAGTTTGTGGAAAATGGTGCCTGAGGTTTTCATGCCCTGTTTTGTGTGAAAACAAAATGTATATGTCAGGTCCCAGAAATTCAGGATTTTTTTCCCACAGCAGCATTTCTCAGTCTTTGGGCTGTTATGGTGCCTGCCCAAGAGAAATGCTGCTCTAGGAAGAATTTGTGAATTACACGTATCTTGACTCTAGGTGGGAGTATTTCCATTCAGAATTGGATCATATAATCGATGTAGATTTTAATTTCCACATAAACATCTACATAAGAAAGAGCCATAAACGCAGAATACCTATGTGGGAACACTGACTTGTATTTTGTTATTCATTCAATCATGTTTTTTTTCTTTGTAATTTTACTGTAGGAGTGCCTACAAAGATGAATATGAGAAATTCAAGCTATATGTGACTGTAATCATGCTCCTGCTAGGGTTCGTCTGTCAGTTTTTAGTCACCTACAGGTAAGACTGTGTACTTATTCATGGAAAAACTTCACTCACAATTCAAACTTTAGTCTATCAGAAATATATCAGAAAAAGTTGTTATTCATCATGACAGATTTGATATAATATAACCAGATCTAAATTCTGAAACTTCTGTAATGTTTTAGGACTGCTGATTTTTTAATGGTGGGGAAGTTATTTGTGAATGTTTATGAATAGGAAACAAATGAAGAACTTGAAGGCTTTAATGACACAGTGGTTTACGTTTACAAAATATAGAAATACAAGGTGCTGGGCAGGAACTTCAAAGCAGGGGAATAGTGAGACTGACCACCAGATTTCCTTAGGTGGAGGTGGGTCTTTAAAGGACCAGAAGTAAAAGAGGAGGGACATTTACTATAAACACTTTATCTTGGTCAGAGTCCTGGAAACACTGGATGGGAAGCCAGTCCCTTGCAGGGAACCTAACATACAGATGCACACACACACACACACACACACACACACACACACACACACACACACACACACTGGATCTCTGGAGTGAACCCCAGATTGTAAAGCCTCCACGTTACCCATAATATTCAACCAATACTATATCACTGTAATCTGTAATAACAATAATTTCTAAAACATTGATTAAAGTTAGCATTCAGCATTATTCAAACTGAATTAGGATACTTAACATTATAATAACAGGGTTCTGTATTCTTTTTCTTCTTTTTCTTCTTCTTATTATTATTTAGAACAATAGTAATAATAATGATACTTATGCCAATGAAGATGACGATTTAATCTCAAATGCACATATGACTAATGACTAGATGTACAAATGACTAGATGTACTGTATGATCAGTAGATCAGAAATGATACTGCTGCTGGTGAAAAATTGTGTATTCTCATTTGTGAACAGACTTGTATGAAATATTTGCAGAATTATAACCTGTTTCGCTATGTTGGTGTGTAGATTTGTGGATGCACTGCTGAACTTTCTCTTGGTCTGGTATTACTGCACTTTAACAATTCGTGAGAGCATCCTCATCAGCAACGGATCCAGGTTAGTGATGGTAGATTGATGTTAGTCAATCTTATTAGGGCAAAGGAGCAATATATAATATATTTAAATTCCATAATATGTTGTGTGTTGTGACGTATATGAGCAATAAAGGATCAAAAAATGATAAAACAGTAAAAAATAAAGGGATCATGTCTTCAATATCAGGATTAAGGGCTGGTGGGTGTTCCATCACTACATCTCAGCCTTTCTATCTGGGGTCATGCTGACTTGGTAAGTAATTTACACAATTTTATCATGGAACTTCAGTATAATACACATTCTTAGTTCAACACAACTCTTCTGGGACAGTGGGATTGTTAACACTACACTAAACAGTACTAAGTCCTGAGACGAGCATAGGACAGTCTTTATGATTTATGATTATCCACTGAAGCAATTGTGGAAGCTAAATGCTGAGAGCTTTGAGATTCTTAGGCACTCCAATACAGCCCTACAGAATTTTCTTGTTTTTAAATTACCAGCATCACTTATGCACATATGCAGCTTTTATAACCTGGGTGAGACTAGGACAAAATAAAAATGTGGACCAGCTTCAGTTTGTGGACCAACTGATTATTAACTAATTCTTTTGTCAAATGATCTAGAACTAAAAGCCTAATAAATGTTAGCTATTCTCTAATTTCCATGTTACTGTCAGTATTTTTGGTGAACCTTAACCATATCATCTGTCTCGTCCTTTCTCAGGCCTGATGGTGAACTGTACCAGATGTTCAGGAACCAGTTTCTCGCCTACTGCTTGTATCAAAGTATGATATTTATTCTAACTTGTGACTTTAATAGTGTTATCAATGATTAGAAGTGTTATTTACATTTTTTTTTCTGCAGGCTTTGTGCAATTCCTTCAGTACTACTATCAAAGTGGATGCCTTTATAGACTGAAGGCTTTAGGGGAAAGACACAACATGGATTTGACAGTGGGTAAGAAGAGATTTAAATCAGTAACATATAAATATAAATATATAAGATTTAACTCAGTAACATAAATTCTCTTAACAATTCCATGTTCATTCAAGTTCATTTCTAAATATCATTAAATATTCCTGTGTATAGTCTAAAGAGAAAGAGAATAAAGCTGTCAGCTGGTTGAGATGTGAGAGTGCTCTACTTTGTGTGATAAATTATTCTACTTTGTAGAAGGATTTCAGTCATGGATGTGGCGAGGACTGACCTTTCTGCTGCCCTTTCTATTCTTTGGTCATGTAAGCATGCTTCTCTCACCCTGACACCAACAGAGAACAAGCTGTGTTGAGACTCTGATGGCTGAGTTAAAGAACAGAGCTTTGCAACTGAATAATAATATATATCAAATTCTCATGATAGTTATATTGATATTTCCTACATTATTTCCGTATATTACTATTATTATTACTATATTTATTTTATTTTATTTTATTAATGTTTATTACTACATTATTATTATAAGAGTAATAAATGTTGAATTTGATTCTCTGCTTTTTAGTTCTGGCAGCTTTTCAGTGGTGTCTCCCTGTTCAGAATGGCTCAACTTCCTGAGTGTAAAGAGTGGCAGGTGAGGCATTGTACAAAAAATACATCTTTCTCAAACTGTGGTCATTTATTTTATGTGGAAATGATCTCACACGCAGTATGAATACCAGGTTTATTAGGTAATCTACTTATAACCTAACATGTTGTCTAACCCTGCATGATGCCCATTCTGATCCACATAAATGCATTATTAATGCAGGGCATTAATTATAAAACTAAAATGATAAAATGGTAAATGAGTTTGGCTTTATGGCATGATTGAGAAAATGTTGTCCCAAGGATTTCAGATGATTTTCTGTCATTTCCATTTAAATGGATTAGCTACCAAAAATTGCTCTCAGTTGTTAATGTGTGAGAGTGTGTGTGCGTGTGTGTGTGTGTGTGTGTGTGTGTGTGTGTGTGTGTGTGTGTGTGTGTGTGTGTGTTTGTGGTCACCTGAGTGTTACAGATTGGTTAGAGATGGGTGCAGGTGTGGAGTCTTTTATTTAATGTGCAACACATGTCAACAATGAGTAAAATTACTTAACATAAACAAGACAGACATGAAACATACATGAGCATGGCAATGATATAACTGTAATGTTGGCGGGGTTTGTCGGAACACAAGTGCAAGAGAGACAGCATAGTGAAACTCATAGTAGAGTTTATTATATACACTTGTACCGTTCAGGTGGGACGAGGTGGTTGAAACCACAAGCGCAGTGGCGTGCACGAAGGGAGAGAGCCAATGGTCTTACTGGGGAATGGTTGGGGTTGGAAGTGGCGTGTGCAGTCCGAGCAGATGTAGCGCGGGTAGAAGGAAGGCAGAGAAGGAGCAGTCCAAGTTGAGCTGGCGCCGAGTATCCGACGCGTGCTGCGGCACGGGTAAAGTCGGAGCATGGATCGGAATGTGACGCAGTAAGTCCAGCAGGAGATGAAACACGGAACTAAAATGTCCAAACACTATAACGAAAATGAAACCGGGCGTTTGGAAAGAAACGCCAAAACAGACCGTAATAGGGAAACGCGAACCAGGATAATCGCGTGAGGAAATACACTCATGGAAAAGCGTAGAGCTAGTAGCATGAATTGTGCTGGAATTCATGAACGAGCGAAGTATAGTCCAGGACTTCCGTGTTTATATCCCACGATCCGGAAGTGGGACCATGACCCCGGATGTCGAAGTCGGCGCATTCAACGCCGTTGCTGTGGCGACGTGTGGAGCGTCCGCTCGAGTAGCTCTTGTAGGGATAGCGGAAAGTGCGACAACACTATTTACAGAGGCAGAGGTACAGAATCAGCATGCAGAGAGTAAACCAAAACAAGCAGGGGTCGAGCGATCAACAAACAGAGTCCAATGGGGAAATCCAAAAGAGAGGTCAGAATACACAAAAGAGAGTCAAAACACAGCAATCAAAACACGGGTATAGGCAAGCGCTCGGCGGATAACACAATGGCTATACAATGCTTCGCAAATATGAACCCGTCCTTTTAAATACGGCACAATTAGTCCATGAGTGATAGCCACCTGTTTCCCTCTGATTGGCTAGGCGCAGGTGCTCATGGGGTTTGTAGTGTGCGGGAATGAAGAGCGCACTGCGAGCGTGGTGCGCAGTGCATAAAGAGGAGGCAATTCATGACAGAACCCCCTCCCAAAGGCGCTACTCCCGGAGCACCAGAAGAAGCTTTCCCACAGGGGTCCTGGGCCTCTAGGAGCAGGCGTGTCACTAGGAACCCTTACACGGAACTTTTGTCTTGGCAGGAGCAAAGGGAATTGCGCGGAGAATCGAGCAGGCTCGGAGAGATGCGCTGAGACTTTAGCAGGCTTGGAGAGAGGAGCTGAGACTTTAGCAGGCTTGGAGAGATGAGCTGAGACTTTAGCAGGCTCGGAGAGATGCGCTGAGGCTTGAGTTGGCTCGGAGAGATGTGCTGAGACTTTAGCAGGCTCAGAGAGATGTGCTGAGACTTTAGCAGGCTCGGAGAGATGCGCTGAGACTTTAGCAGGCTTGGAGAGATGAGCTGAGACTTTAGCAGGCTCGGAGAGATGCGCTGAGGCTTGAGTTGGCTCGGAGAGGTGCGCTGAGGCTTGAGCAGGCTCGGAGAGATGTGCTGAGACTTTAGCAGGCTCAGAGAGATGTGCTGAGACTTTAGCAGGCTTGGAGAGATGAGCTGAGACTTTAGCAGGCTCGGAGAGATGTGCTGAGGCTTGAGCTGGCTCGGAGAGGTGCGCTGAGGTTTGACCTGGCGCGGAGAGGTGCGCTGAGGCTTGCGCAGGCTCGGAGAGATGCGCTGAGGCTTAAGCGCCGTCCGTGACAGGAACTGGCTCTGCAATTGAGAGCAGAACAGGCTCTCTGACTTGTGCTCGCAATCGAATCTGCTCTGTGACTTGGGCTCTCGCAGGAACAAGCAGTGCAATTGAGAGCAGAACAGGCTCTCTGACTTGTCCTCTCGTCAGAACAAGCTCCATGACTTGGGCTCTCACAGGAACTGGCTCTGAGACGTGCACTGGGATGGCGACCCGTATAGGAACAGTCTCTGTGATGAGCTCCGGAACAGAAACGGGTGCAGAAACGGGCTCTCTGATGTGTGCTCTCGCCAGAACAAGCTCCGTGACTTGTGCTCTTGTTGGAGCAGGCATAGGTTCCATAACCTTTACAGGCTCTTTGATCTTTAGAGGAACGAGTTTGGCGACTCGAGTCAGAATGGGTGCTTTAGCCGCAACTGGAATTGTGATGAGTGCTGGAACAGTCTCTGTGGTCCTGAAGTGGGCAGTCTCTGCAGCCATGAAGTGAACCTCCTCCTTTTGAGCGACCTTGGCTGGAATAGGAGTGGCACTAGGAACTGACTCAGACTTGGACTCAAACTTGCTCTTTGACCATCGTCTGGACCTGGACTTGGGAGGCTGTTGCATCCTTTTTGCCACTGGAGGGAGCTATGGAGCGGTTGCCTCCCTTTTTTGCCACTGGAGGGGACTCTGGAGCGGTAGCCTCCTTTTTCGCCACTGAAGGGGGCTCGGGAGCAGTTGCCTCCTTTTTGCCACTGGAAGAAGCTCTGGAGCAGTTGCCTCCCTTTTTAGCCATTGGAGGGAGCTCTGGAGTGTCCTCGTCACTGCATTTACGGTTTGCTTGTTGGGGCTGCTCCTCGGTGTAATCAGCCCCCCCCAAAAAAAATTTTCTTGGGGTTGTTTCCTCTGCCAGGATTCACTTTTTGCCTCATACAACACCTTGAGCACTTCCCCGAAGTCCTTGGGGTTCTTTAGGCACGGGGACTTCATGATGATAAGGCTCTCAGCAAATATGTGTGCGTGGCCCGTTAGCCAGTGAATCATGCACCGCACCCAGACATCGTCGGCAGGTTTAGGCTCCAGTAAATCCTCAAAAAACAGCCTACACTGAAGCAGGAAGCCATTTGGAGGGAATTCCACTCCGTCATAAGGTGCAGGAGTGTCCAAACCTAATCGCTGCAGAAAGAAGGACAGCATGGTGTGCATTCTGCCATCTTCCTCTTGTCCCGCTGCGTTCCTGGTCCGGCGAAGCATTCTGTAACGTTGGCGGGGTTTGTAGGAACACAAGTGCAGGAGAGGAGACAGCATAGTGAAACTCATAGTAGAGTTTATTATATACACTATTTACAGAGGCAGAGGTACAGAATCAGCATGCAGAGAATAAACCAAAACAAGCAGGGGTCGAGCGATCAACAAACAGAGTCCAATGGGGTAATCCAAAAGAGAGGTCAGAATACACAAAAGAGAGTCAAAACACAGCAATCAAAATATAGGTATAGGTAAGCGCTCGGCGGATAACACAATGGCTATACAATGCTTCACAAATACGAAGCGCAAGACCCGTCCTTTTAAACATGGCACAATCAGTCCGTGAATGAAAGCCATGCTGGTGCTTAGATCAACTAAATGATAATGAAATTCATTGTCAACTCTTTTTATGATATAATCCTAATGATTTTTGAAAGCACATATGGGAAATACAGAGAAAGTATTATTTCCAAATTTGCTATTTCCCAAGGAACTACACTATCAGGATTAGGGTTAGTTACTACTATTGCCGTAACAGTACAGTAGTAGTAGTTTGATATAATATATCAAATATGGAAGCATTTAGGATTTGCAGCATATGTGTAATTTCCTACAGTATGAAAAGGCCTCACTGTTGATGTAAATACATCATGTTGACGAAGCTACATTTCCCATGATTAATTTTCTTTTAAAAGTGTTAAAAATATTATTATTATTATTATTATTATTATTATTATTATTATTATTATTAAGTATGATGAAACATATAAACATACTAAACACCTGATTAAGTATTTTTCAATGAATCATAAACGTATCTCTTCTCTTTCCTGTCAGGTTTTCGTGTGTGGGATTTGCTTTTTGATTTTATTCACAGGCAACTTCTTCACTACACTCGCAGTGGTACGTCACAAGCTGAAAAACAAGAACCATGAAAAAAGCAAGAGACCATAAACTTGAAGGTTATTGATATCCATAATTCATAATTCAAAGTCGGAATTCTGTGGGTTTTTATTTTTGTCAAAAGATGTTTCACATTCCATTACGACATGGGAACATTTGTGAAAATGTATAAAATGGATTCTTCAAAATAAAAGTTCATGAACTGGTCAACCCTATGGTTTTCTAGTATGTATATGTTGTAACATTTCTCAGTGTTGATCATAAGCTCTAACTACCGAGGGTCAACTAGAAAAGAGGCTGCAGACTAAATAAACAGAACTGATTTTATTCCAAAATGCATGAAATATGGGGTAATGATATTTGATACTTTAAGTAAAATAAATATACAGTGCAAAATATAAGCCTTATTAACCCCTTTACATATTATTCATGAATGCACTAACAGAGAATGGGAGTCTAAAAAATTGATTGTTATGTTTAAAAATATAAACATAATACATATACTGTTCAAAATTAGACAAAAAAGTATTTGGCGCTTATTCTGGCTGTTACCGTGAATCCCTAGTTATTGTGATGAAGTACTCTGACAGTGGCACAGGTATGAAATTGAAAGTAAATGACCACATACATCCACTATTATTTATCTTGGGACCAGTTGGTTAAAAGAAATTGCGAAAATGGCTGGGAAGTTTTGAGAAAAAGTTTTGTGAATGAAATCAGATAAAGAACAGATATAATTGTGAATAAAATCAAGAAAAACAGTGAAGAAACAGCAGCAAGGATGACTTCAGATATCATTAAGAATGACCAGATACAACTAGAGCACAAACTGTTCAAAACAGGATCTATGAGCACTGGTACAGAGGGAGGGTTTAGGTAAGATTTACAAAAACAAATGCACAGTAAGATGACAGCTTCAAGAGGACTTATATTTAGATGAATCTAAATGTTATCTGCATGGGTCTGATGGTACAGTGTTTGTTTAGAGAAATCCAGGACAAGAATTCCAACCAAATTGCACTCAGGGTACTATAAAGCATGGTATAAAGTACTCGTACAGTGGTGTTGGTGAGCTTGTGTTCATTGAAGGCATCATGAACTCAGAAGTGTACTGAGACATGTTGGATGCAAACTTACTGAAATCACTGGAGAATTTTTTTTCCAAGCGATAGAAGTGGATTTGTCAACAGGATAATGCTCCAAAGAAGACCAGCTGCCTTTTGAAATAAAGCTTTGCCAAAAACAAAAAAAGTCTTAAAATGGCACTCCCAGAGCCACGATCTAATGCTATAGAGCTTCTGTGGGATGCAATGGAGAGGAAATGAGCAGATTGTTGATGTGCTAGTGTTGATGAACTGAAAGTTTTGTTGGTTGAAACTTGGAGGAAACTTCCACCACAACTGTTACAGAAACTGGTTGGGACCATGTCAGGCATTGTCAGCATATCCATTCTTTTTTTTATATAATTTAAAACATACCATTCTATTTATATATATATGTGTAGGTGTTAAGCCTGTTAATTACAGGATTTTTTTATTTTTACACTACAGTGTTTCTTGGTAGTTTTTGGTTATGATTTATTGACTACAGAACAAAGTACAAGTCTAACCTATCCTAATCAAGGATCACCTATCATTTTTGGCAAATATTTTGCTTGAAAAATGAATTTGTGCAATCTTACTTTACAATAAATGTCACTGGGTTTGATATGTTGTTTTTGGGGACACATTTCCAATGTGTAAAAGTTAAATGTATGATGAAAGATTTCTGCACAATGAACTGATACAGGGATGGTACAGTGGTGCAGTGGTTAGCACTGTCACCTCACAGCCAGAACAGCCAGAAGAGTCTGGGTTCAAGCCTGCCTGCCTGCTTGTTGAGTGGGGTTTTTCTGTGTGGAGTTTGCATGGGTTTTCTTTGGATGCTCCAGTTTCATCCCACGATCCAAAGACATGCATTTTGTTGATTTTCACTACCTATGAAAAAGAAAGTAACGATGTATAATACTTGTATCACTTAATTATATTAATGGTAATCTACTTCATTCATGAATGCAAATTCTTCGGGTGAGAGGCGGGGTACACCCTGGGCAGGTCGCCAGTCCACCACAGGGCCAACACAGACAAACAACCACAAACGCTCGCAT
>JAQQZR010000003.1:13384645-13400180 GCA_030068235.1 Notoglanidium macrostoma | reverse complement strand
AACTCCGCACAGAAAGGCACCCTGGGTGACCCGGGGATCGAACCCAGGACCTTCTTGCTGTGAGGCGACAGTGCTATCCACTGCACCCTGTGAAATAATTTGTGATCGGTGTCCATTTTTTGCACAGTTTGATCATATGGCAATTCCCCCCCACCTGCCAGCTCTTTCCTATCACGCAACCCCTACCGCAAGCTAAGGGTGGGGCAAACCGCAAAACAGGCAAAGATTTCTGTTTCGCCACCACGCCTGTGTCTTCAGATCAGACTAAAGACAGATCAGACTTTACATTGGGATTGTATTTGTCATCCTTCATAGAGTAAGAGTGCTGAGCCAAGTTCAGTGTTTTCCTTTGGCGTTCTTCCCAATTGAGTTGATGGATCAAACATTGTCTTTTTTTTTTTTCTTTTTTTTTTTGCAAATGGAGTGTGTGGAGCAGAGTAAAGCAGTTTTCATGGTCTCATCTCCTGGATCCCATTTCTTTCCTGGTTCCACTTGAGCCTCCTGCTTGTGGTGTTGAGGTTAATGACTTCTTCTTCTGTGCCATTGACTCATCACTCCAAGTCCATTTAAGATGTTACATGGTGTTGCAACAGATGAGGACATGGCCTGAGCACCACGGACCCAATTAATCAGGCTTCCTGTGGTATTGAGCGCTAATACTGATGGGCTGCTGGAAGCATGTAACTCTGCATGCTGATTTGAAAGCTTTGTGTCTGATTTAATGAAGAAGGCGTCCAAAACGCTGTGGTGTTTTAAACGAGGGAATCTTGGTCATTTGCTTGGTAGGTATCAAATCCATTAATTGGCGCGCGAGTGCGTGGGAGCAGTTCAGGCACTTTTGGCACAGCCGTGAGTCGAGTCAGATGCATATCACGTTAGTGTCCTTGGTTTGAGTGAAAGCAGTCTGAATGTGGCGGCCATCTGGGCCGCCCTCTCGCAGGTCACAGCTCGCATCAACACCTGCATGACTGCTGTCCCTCGCATGGATGCCTTAGGCTCATGTTCTGGCAGCTTGAAGGAAGTCTGAGGATAAGAATGTGACAGCAAGTGGATTCTGACTGTTACTATAACGGAGTAATACAGCAGGTGTCAGCCAAAGGACATATACTTTAATGGAGATGGTGTACTCTGTTTTTTAAAAAAAAAAACAAAAAAAAAAAAAAAGAAGAGATGAAGGTCAATATTGCATAATTACAAAGTTGTATAAGAAACTCGACTAGACCAATTAGAAGTAACAACATTATTCTGATTGATTCCTCCGACTCACACAGGAAGCTCAAATCCTCTCATCAACAGATATCTGCGGCATTGTTGGGGTTCCAGATTAAATCTTCAAACGATATGAACAAACGGTCACTGCAGATACCAACGGTGTAATAATGACCCAGCGAAGCTATGTAGTGACAAACGGTGTCAAAAAGTGCACAGCCTTCAATGAGAGCACTGGGTACTCATACCTCCATTGGTTCCAAAAGTTACCAAGTGATGTTCTTTTTCAGTTCCAGCACCAGAGTTCTGTTCAATGATGATACTCATGGCTTCTCCTGTTCAACACCACAGATCTTTGGGCGTTTCTGTCACGTTGTTACAAACGGGTGTAACACAGGTCCTGATGTTGACAGCACAATGTTAAGTGGCATACTGACTCGTGAGAGTTAATGATTTCTCTGTTCACTCGGATCACAGTCTGAACAGTCCTGAAACTTTTGAATCGTACCTTGTAATGTAAAAAATTCAACTAAGTGAAAATTTAAACTTTAAGTTAAGTTTTGGGTCAGTTGTATGTATGTGGTTTAAAACACAGTACTAGTTTGTTTAGTGAAGATAGATACTAGATGGGGAAATCTGTCAGTTTCTTTTTCAAAGTTCTTGTGCTTTGTGCCGCATGTCAAGATAGTGACAGACTAGGGGCTAGCTTTCCCCCAGCGCAAAGCGCAACACAAGTGTCTGCTAATTTGAGGCTGCCGCAGTTGTCATTTTCCTGTACAGTGCCCACGTTGTTTAAGTAGTAAATGCAATTGTGCCCATCTGAGCACCCATGGGTGTGCTGGTTTTAAAACGAGTTGTGGTCAGGTGCGTTGCTATCCTGAGGCACCAGAAAGCGATTGTTCAGTTGACTAATAAAAACTTTTCTGAATCAAACATGCAAAGATAAAAACTAAAAAGATTACAATGTGAAAGATGATTATTTAACATTGGTGAAATCCTGCTGTTGCCGTGGATGTTGAAAGCATGTGAGCAGATCCATTTCCTATTCACAGAAGCGTTCTTTCCTACTACCTGGAAATTATAATAGCAATCCACCAAAGTGCATGCGCACCTGGCTCTTAAAGGGAGAGGACACTGATTGGTTAATTGCATGTTCTGCCCAAAACGCACCCATTATTCAAGTACAACTCTTTTGAACCAGCTTTTTTTTTTTCCACTGTACAACCTAAATGCACTTGCCCCATATGCTTCAGACTTAGATAATTAAATTGGAGCCCTGAATGTGAATGTGGCTTGTTTTGAATGTGTCTCCGAGTAACAATTTAAAATGATTAGCAGACAAAATCCATCTTCGATATTGATCGTTTGTAAAATAAATTGAATAAATCTGAATAAATGAATGTAAAACTTAACGAATGTTTTGTGTGTATGCGTCTGAGATCAGTCAAAAGGATATTGATCGGATTCCGAAGCGGCTTGAATCTCTCTTTATTGGCCATTAGAAAATTTTCAAGCCTTCATCTCTGGCTAATCGTTTTTCTGTTTTTCAAATGTGATATTTCAGCCTGAGATAATCAAGCATACATTAGGAAGTAAAAACGGCAGTGAACTGCTCCTTGGAATAGTAATTAAGTGGTTAATTGTAGAAACATACCAGTCTGATACTTAGACTTGTTACTTTCAAACCTACATTGTTTTCCTGTTTTTGGTTCTCTGTCAAAAGTTGTCTTTATATTAAACATGTTAACGTAGCTGTGCTTAAGTAGCCTTTATTAATACAGATATCACTATGATGTTAATCACCATAATATTCAATTCAATATTCAGTATCAATACATCATATATCAATATATCAAAACTTATCAGAAATGAAAGGAGTGTGTGTGTGTGTGTGTGTGTGTGTGTGTGTGTGTGTATGTTGCGCTGCAGAAGCAAGTTGAGGAGGACCCGTCTCAGCTGGGAAGACTCTCCAAACTGAATGGACTGAAGAAGAGCGAGTCTGAGGAGGAGATGAGGGAGATGATCACTCCAGCCCTGAGAAAAGCGCTCACTAAGCAAGGTACAGCTACATGTGTTCAGTGTGAAAAGAGGGTACAAGCACGGTTCACATGCATTACTTAACTGCAGCTGATCATTGGCGTTACTGTATCATTGCTCGTGATCTTCTTCAGGCGAACACCGAAATGGTTCTTCATATAAAGTCAAGAAGTGCATGAGGGATGGCCACAGGGTTTAAATTCCAGTCAGCGAATGCTAATAAATGATTAAAAGTTCGGAAAGCAAGTAGGAAAAGAATAATTTCAGGCTGAAGCAGAAGCCTTAAAATGGAAGATCTACGAATTGAGCTCCAATTCCTGTAAAGCATCAAGTCAGAGAACTACTGCAACCGAGAACTCGAGATAAAAGGCTGGCTGGCAATTTGTGAAGCCTTAGAGCCGGGGTCTACCGGATTCTGGCCCTGGCAGCACCGACCACAGCATTTTCAGTGAGTTCCCAGAGTGCTTTTTTCAGCGCTCATTGTTGCTAGGTTACAAAACTGAGTACCTAGTATCTAGTATAGAGTACCAAAAGTATCTAGTACTTCTACTTTCCTTCATTGTGAACGTCAAGTCTCTATTTACTTAAGAAATGTTAGCGAAAGTGATTACAAGAAATCATGTTTATTTCAAATACTGATCATGGTAACCGTTCAGTGTTGGATTATAAATAACTGGGTTGTCAGTGACGGCCAGGAACAGTTTCTTCTTCTCCGTTGTTCACTTTGCCCCTATCGTAAGTCCCTTCTTGATCAAATTCAAATCAAAATTTTATTAGTCACATACACGATCATACATGGTACAACATGCAGTGAAATGTTTCCTCTGCATTTAACCCATCCAAGCAGTGAACACATACCCGGAGCAGTGTTCACAGCTGACCCGGATTTGGATTGGTCAGTGAGAAAGTGACATTAACTCGCTCGGAGGTGTTCAACTTCATAGGATTTGTATAGTGCTAAAAACGCATTTGGTGGACGCAGGCCCTTATAGAGGCTGGCTCACCCTTCTCAGAATCCAGGGCAGCCGTGGCCTAAAGGCTAGAGAAGTGGGTTTGGGACCGAAAGGTTGCTGGTTCGATTCTCTGCACCAGCAGGAAAAATGTGTGGGTGTGTGGTTCAGTCACTATTTATTTATTTATTTATTTATTTATATGGTGATTTTGTTTTTGAAAGCATGTGACCACTACTCTGCTATCTGTGTATCAAAACCGAAACCCATCTCAGATCTTCGTTCACGTGTCATTTGAGGAAGCTTTGAGCAAAACATATCTTATCTTTTCTTTCCTTCGTGGCCACCCACGAGACAGCCAGGGCCGGCTCGGATCCATTATATACGGAATAACCACACGGAAAAGGAATGGATCGGTCAAAAGAATTAAAAATATAGATTCTTTGACAAAATACTCAATTTCACGTTCCAATTTAAGATCTATGGCCTTGGCGCAGAGGATTCTGGGAAGGGTGAGTCTGCCCCTTTAAACTATTTTGGTGAGAGATCTCTTATTAGTGCAAAAGTTGAATTTGGTGCACTTGGCTAAACAACAACAACAACAACAAAAAAAAGTTGGGTAATGTGTGATCCCTAATCACCAAGAGCAAATTCCCCAATTTTCATTCTGGTAAAAATTATGTATTGCCGAAAAGGAGGAAAGAGTCTGTACAATTTTAAGGATTTTATATAATATGTAATAAAATTTATTATAAATTATAAAAAGAAAAAACGGCAAAAATAACAGCGGCTTAGTACAAAGGCTTATTAACATGATTAATAAAATTTATATGAATGCTGAACACATGCTTTTCTTCAGGCAAGTGTGGAAAATTACAGAACACGGAGAGAAAACACTGATCACAATTTTTTTAATTAAATATATACCTGCTGAATGCAATGTATTTACACCTGCTATTTCTTTCTTGAGTGAAAAAAGGTTTCTTGTTAGAGATGAGCTATAAATTGAGCAGTATTCAGGTATTTTTTCCCCTGCCTGCCCAATCTCCAGATGCTGGGGTCCTGATGATAATTGCACAGGCAGTTTATTATTTGTTTAATCCAGTGTGCAACCTGCTTTAGTTTTCAGCCTGCTTATGCTTTTCCTCACCTCGTGTGCTATTTCTAACCCAGGATATTAATACAGAGGGCTCAGCAGTGGACCTTTGCATTATAGTATTTAGTCAAACTTTCTCCTGCCTTGTACAGTGGCTCAGCACTTGAACCAGTGCTGCACCAATCATTAGCACTGCCTCGAAAAACTTTCTGAACACACCGCTGTGTATGTGCTGCACTGTGCGGGTGTCTTGATTCAGTCTCAGAATCAGGTATTTACTTTAGAAGGGGTACTTTACATCATTTTACAGATTTTACTCTAAAACCACCTGGAATTTGGAACAATGCTATAAAACCTGAACAGTCTTACTCCATGAACAGTTCACTTAAAATGGTGGTAACGCATTGTACCGTGCCTTATCTGAAATGTCACACCATTGATTCCCCCTGCCTTATCCTACTTCCACATCAGACTTCCGCCAAGGACAATAGCCGACTCTGATATGCATGAATTTCTACATTGGCTATGTTTTGTGACTGTTGTGTTTTACGGCCATCTACAGGATATTAAGATGTATGGTATTCGTGTGCAAGGCCACATGCCGTGTCTTATGACATTAGTGAAATTGAGTCAAAATTTATGGATCCTCTCTGCGACTCGGATCCGCTCCAAAAGGTAATGGCTTCTTCCTTGGCCCATGCTACACCCTGCCACCAAGTTTCATAGAAATCGGAAGGTTTTGCGCAAACAACAAACAAGCGAACAGACAAGCAGACGTCACCGAAAAACATAACCTCCTTGGCAGAGGTAATCATTTCGCTAATAAACATGAACTGAAGCTTCTTTTTTTTCCCCTGCTGTTTTTTCAGGTTGTCCGTGATTCTCGTTAGCAAAACGTCTCAGAAGCGAGTGCTTGAACGTTTGTAGGATTTGTATAGAATTATCATTATAAATACAAGATTTTTGAATTGAGCCAAACGGGGTGAAGGTCACGGCAAGATAAAATGTCAGAGTTTTTTTTTTTTTTTTTACCATCCTTCCTGTTTGAAATATATTTTAAGAGTATTTCAGAAATACAAATTTAGTAACAACTTTAGTGTCAACTTTTACTCGTTTCATATATTAAGAACGCTCAGTTTCCGTCCATCCATCCATTATCTAGAACGCTTCTCTGTCAGGGTGGCAGGGATGCTGGAGCCAATCCCAGCTGACTTTGGCGAGAGGCGGGGTACACCCCTGGCAGGTTGCCAGTTTATCACAAGGCTAACACAGACGAACAACCATTACACTCTGTTGCATTAATGAAATTGCAACCATCATGGTTTTGCTATCTAGCTAATATAATTAGGAAATGTTGTTGTAGATTTTCCTTAATGTCTCCCTGTTTGCTATGTAAGGAATAAGGGCTGACAGTGTTATGGGAAAATAATTGCTGATTGCATGGTGTGATGTAGCCCAGTGTCAAACGGATGTACTGTCAGGACAGTAACATACAGTTAGACATACATTTACTACGCAAAAAAAAATATTGGAGTGAAATTTATTCCAGGAGAGTGTGGGAACAATCCCTACAAAAATTCTTAGTTAATTTAGCTAAAGATATTTTAAGCAAGGTTTAAATGGCACCAAGGTTTGTTCTCTCCGAAATATCATAAATTTTAGTCAAAGTTCAGTTAAACGAGCTACATAAATTTCCACTCTGTAAAAAGTACACATCATCTATACATCATCATTACTGCTTAATGGTCAGTAACATGTTCAGAGGCTCCAACTAGAACTTAATTAGTAGGTAATTCATTAACTTAGTTCATTAAGGTGATAGTTCACCATACACCTGACTGTGATGCACAAAGAGGGAGGACCAAGAAAACGTTACTGATGTACTTAATATTTGAGAACATTTCATAATTCAATAGCATTAGGCTTTAAACAAAAACAAAACAAAAGCAATATTGAATACAAACCAATCCAGAATGCTCAAAAATAAATCAGTTTGAAATTCAGTGAACACGTATGTAGATGGAGTTTAGATACTAAAGTCCACACTTTAGTATGCAATCAATTCTAGTTAACATAGAAAGTTTTTTTCTAGTTTTGTGAGCACTTAATAATAATAATACTAATAATCCTACATTTAACCCCAACATACACTACCAGTCAAAAGTTTGGACACACCTTCTCTTTCATAGGTTTTTCTTTTTGTTTTGTTTTCTACACTGTAAAACAATACTGAATACCTCAATCTATGAAGCAACACATATACTGACTTATGTAGTATACAAAAAAATCAGTTTTCCACATAATCTCCGTTTCATAATTTTATAATGCATAATTTCATCTGTTGCGGTGTCTTCCAGCGCTTAAAATCCTCCAATATTTAAAAAAATTATTTTTAAGATTTCATATTGACTCATACTCGTAGTTCCTGTCATCACTTCCTTTGTAGCAGTTATGAACCGCTTTCCCCTCACCAGTCTCTTTCTCCCCCCTCTTTACCTATGTTATAAAGAGCTAACACCAGAGACTCTCTTCATAAGCGTTCAACAAACATCACTTAAGAGAAAAAAGCTTTACCAACTCCACAGTTACACACATTTTTCTATGTTAAATAACACTACAGTTTTTAATGTGTATATTATTAGTCTTGGATTATGTGGTGTGTCCACCATACAAGTCTCTGTGATGTATCTGTTTCCATAGAAACAACAACGTATTACAGCAACCTCATTGATATGATTTGCATTGCAGCTACACTACTGTCTGTAGGTGTGCAGTAGGACTGGGTCAGCGTCAGAACAGTTTAAATGAATAATTAGTTTGATTTAAGTAACAAAATTATTGCTAACGTATTCATATTTTGAGAAATAGAACTTCATCAGAAAATATCACAGGCAGGTTGAAAACAAAAATAACTATGGTAGTGGGTGTTGTTGGTCAAACTGTTATCAGAGTCGTGCTGTTATAGAAAATTAATCAACTTCTGACACTTTGGAACTGGGTTTGGAATTTGCATAGCTGGTTTTTAAGGAGTGCGTGTTCGGCAGCGTTCCTTGTGTCGCACTTTTATGTAAAACGCAAACAATTCCTGCAGGCTTAATTAGATGGAATGTTAAAGTTGTATGAGAGAAAAGCATGGAATTTTGGGACTTTCCACCGCATATGAAAGTAGGGATACAGACGTGCTAATGCAAATTTGGATCCAGACTTTAAGTAGTAATACAATGTGAAATAGAGTAAACTGTTGTTTTGTCGATCATTAATTAAAGAACAGAAAAAAATAAAAAGAACTGATGTGTTTTGCAGAAAGAGTAGGAAGAATGCTGCCCAGTTGCACTCTATAGTCCATCAGCTCTTGTCATGTTGTTCTTCACGAATAACCCTCATTCATAAATTTTAACTGTAAACGTTGCTATGGTGATCTTTCAGGATTGTGTGTTATGTTTGATACTGTAAAATCACAGGTATTATTCTAGTCATGTCTTTTCCTGTATGATCGCTTTCTGTGAATTCTCTGCTTTTGGTCTGATCTTTTTCCCTTTTTAGTCTTTATTTCCCTTTTTTTTTTATTATTATTCTAAGCATGCATTTTTCACTGCAAGAAGTTCTGAGAAGATCTCGTATTATTGAAGCCTTTAATCTTTTCTGATGAAGAGAAACATTACTTGCAGCTCCCCGGGGGAAAGAATGTTCTTTTAGTTGGATTAACAAGTCCTAAACTGAATAATGGATTTCGCTGTCCTTTTTGGTGGATCTTTGCTGTATGCAGTGCAAGTAGAAGCAGTGTTATATCATTGTCACGCTGTAGCACGGTCGTCTCACAGCAAGAAGGTCACGGGTTCGATTCCTGGGACGGCCAGGGTGCCTTTCTGTGTGGCGTTTGCGTGTTCTCCCTGCGTGGGTTTCCTACATGTCCCAAAGAGGTCAATTTTTGGGTTTTTCCCCCAATTTTTGAGTTCACTTCCCACCCATTCGACAGTTCTCCCCTGTCACACGACATCTACCAAACAGGGAGGGCGAGGATATCACATGCTCCTCCAAGGAAACTCCAACTGCACCTTCCCAAATTGCTGCACAGATGCCCATGATTGTCTAGTGTCGCTGTGAGTAACTGGGGAGAGAGTATAAGCCACCCCTCCTCCGTGAGATACAATGATAGGGTGAATGCTTTTCTGTTGCTCCCCATGGGTCAGGTCAATTGGCTACTCTAAATTGCCCATAGGTGTGAATGGAAGGGTGAACAAGTTAGTGTGGCTGTAGTGTTGGTCCAAAGCCCAGATAAATTGGGAGGGTTGCGTCAGGAAGGTCAGAAAATCTGTGCCAAATAGGCGAGCAGACGATAGATGATCCGCTGTGGAGACTCCGAACGGGAGCAGCCGAAAGATGATGATGACATTAACTCTATACTGTTATCATGTGAATCATTAGATTCCAAAAGATAATCCCCGTTTGGAGAATGCTAATCTCATCTCCTTGAGTTGTTTCTATAGCATTATGTTTCTGGTTGTCCGTGTTTCCGCCTGAGATTCTCATTAGTGTAATATCCCAAGCACAAGTGGTCAAATTTTTGTCGGTAGGTTGTTTATATGTAATTAACACTGCATCCATTGGGTGAACTGATTTCATAATTAATCCACACAGGGGCATGGTAACAACAAGGTCAAATTTGGGAAATGGTTAAAATGTCAATAGCTTTCTTCTTGTTTGTCACACAGTGATGGTACTTGCACATTCAGGAACTTTAAATAAAAGATTTTTGAAATCTTTCCGTCATTTCATCTGTTAGTCCATTGGTAGTAAATTCTTGTCGGTGCAATATCTCAAAAATTATTGTTTAAATGTAGGATTTGTCTGGACTTATTATTACTCATTATTACCAGATGACCTGATTACATTTTGCCATTGATCCAAACATGATCAAGGTTCATTATAAGGGTATTTGAGGCATATTAGACTTTTCAAGAGATGCTTATTTAACCTGTTATTCTGTATTTAGAGAAAAGGTATGCTTTTTTAAGTTTATATTAATGTGGATTAATAAATTGTGGTGAGGATCTTTGTGAAGGATCATTTTTTGGGCCTCCTGTGTCAGTGTGTCGTAATAGTCAGCAGTAATGCTAGTACTTTAAGGATTTTTTTTATGGAGCGTCTTTTGGACCGAGGTCTTTGCACTTTTGTGTGATGGTTTCATGACGAGCTGAATTATTATTTTTTTTGTCTTAAGTTTGTAATAGAAAAATAGGCTGTTGAGGGAATGATTGCTTGTAGTTGCTATTATGTAAATGATAAAAGGAACTAACTTAAAATAAAACATATGTGCCCATAATGTTTAAAAAGATATATAGGACTTTTAGCCTGATTTTATTCCTGATTTACCCATTTCAACAAATTCGTGTTTTCAGGTTTGGAAACTTGATCAGAACTACCAGTTGGCATAGTGGATTTATTAGGTGAGAGAAGGTGAACTGGTCAAACTTCCAGTGACCAATGGAAAAAATATTTATAAGTTATGACTTGATCCTTGTCTTTTGGTTCCATCAGAAAACCTGATTTGTGTGATGGATTTGGATGGATTCTGGTTCAGAACGAAGAACGTTACGGGCTGGGATTATCTTGACGAACAAGACACAATGTCGTGACTCTATGGTGGCGTTCTAACTCGTGGAAAAGAAAACCAGTTCTTAGAATATATACTATACTACTCCAGAACTAGCACCCAGTTTGCATTGGTGGAAAGAGGGAAATAATTTCCTATGGTATGTTCTGCATGTTTGGTGCCTGGACAGAATAATCACAATGTGTGCAGTGGCCTCCTGAGCCAGGCAAGCTTGTGCAACTGCATATACACACTATTGCCAAAAGTATGTGAATAACCTGTCCATAATTCCCATATGTCGGCCAACTACATCTGTTGCCACGTTGATGGAAGCAAACAATTCTATAGGATGTCTAAGATTGTCCTACATTGAACTAAGGGACTTAGCCCAATTTTATTCCAGCTACATAAAAACATGGTTTGCCAAGGTTAAAAGCATGAGTGACCTGCACAGAGACCTGACCTCAACCGCACTGAACGCCTTTAGGTTAAAGTGGAACTCTGAGTGTGCGCCAGACCTCCTCGTCTTGCATCAAAACCTTCCCTTAATAGTGATTTTGTGGTTGAATAGGCAAACCTCCCCAGCCACATTACAAAATCTAATGTGGAGGCTGTTCTAGAAGTAAAAGGGGTCATTATGTCCTTATTAATGCCCATGCCTTTTGCACTGGGATGTCAACAAACTGGCCCATATTGTGTATGTCTTGTAATCAATTTTTTAAAAATTCACCAGTCTTGCAAATAACAATGAAATAACTCTGCGTATGCCTTGACAGATGTCAGATGTTAAGTATCCAGCTTAACAGTGCACGATTTTATTCTGTTTATTTTATGTATGCCCTTTTCCAGTGGAATTGCAAGTAATCTCTAGAAAAGCTTTATATACAGTATGCCACTTACTGAATGGTCAGTATTCAATGCAGCACACTCTGAACAACACATTTACATAAATGAACTGTAACATCATGGCTAAGGCAGGGAGAGAGCTCACAGTTGTAAATTACCTACAGAGGAAAAAAGCGTAATGAAAACAGCTGTGGGTTCATTCCCAGTGCAACACATTTACATAAATTAGTTATCCTCTCCATATCATCCATATGTTTCTCTGTGATAATGTTTGTGCAAGTAACTAGTGATTGATGTGATTATTCACAAATAATCAGTGATCTAGTTTGTGCAGTTCCTTGTACTTGCTAGCAGCTCATTAAATAGGCTTCACTAGTATCACGTAGTTTATGATCACATACTAGATCACAAATTATGTCTCTTTACAGAATCCCTGTACATAATTTATTAGTGTTCCATAGTTTGATACTTTTTTTTTTTTTTTTGTCAAAACAAGCTCAATTGTTGGTTAATATTTATTCAGATCATGACTGCTGTTGTAGTTTAGAGGAAAGTACACTAGCATAATTCCCATTCCGTAGCAACACTAGACACATCAGCAATTCGGTAGCTAGCACTGCAGGCAAGTAAAAGCTTTAACGAGCTGCATATGTTGAACTAGTTGCATACATTAATTCAGACTAAAACTACAATACTAACCAGTGTATGATCATTATCCTCTTCTAAGTTTCGAATGTTTGTGTGCTCAATGAAAATCTCCGTAAGTTGTTGAATGTTGAATATGTGGGCTCAACTTATCAGCTGTGCTTTGAAAAGGTCAGCATAAAATGGGCCAAATTTCAACGAGTAAACTTTGAGTGCAGAGTGCTCCTGAGTGGTGCAACAGAAAGTAGTTTGCCCTTTCATTCAGAATGCGCTAGTTTGAATTCCAAAAATGCCACTGCTACACGAGGTAGGGAGCTCAAGAGCAAGAGCGGCCTGTGCTCTCAGAGACAGAAGGAGGCAGGGAAGCATACTCTCTCTCTCCTATCAATTACAGCGATGCTAACCAAGCATGGGCCTTTGCATGTGGAGATGGACGGATAGCACATATAGTGAGTGTATTATGCCTCCCTGATGCTAGAGTGTTCAAGCAGTTTGAAAAGATGTGGCTGGTTGGCTTCATGTGCCTTGGAGGAAGCATGTGGTAGACTTTGCCCTCCCTGGTTAGTAGCTGTTGTATGATCGAGTAGAGCTGTCTGGTAGGTGGGAATCGGCCATGACTAAATTAGGGAGAAACTTTGGGGGGAAAAGCCTTTGAGTGCAGCGCTAAAGGCGTCAAATTCAAGTCCGTGCCTGTTGTGAAAGCAGCACCATTCCCTCCATAGGGAAACAATGACTTTGCTGACGCGAAATGGATTTGTCACTGATCATCTGTAGGTGGTCTAAAAGATATCACTGGAGACAGGGTAGCGTCTTTATTTTCTGTTGACATGTTTACCTGCCAGCTAACTGTGTGTTGTGCTGGGAAGAGAGTTATATGATGGTTTTTGTTCAGTTCTGCCATAAAAATTCCAGGTCCACTGCTGTGTAGAGACGATTACAGTGTAATGGTCAATTATGTACAACTTCTCTTAATAGGTCTGAATTTGCTTAAAAAATAATGAATTAATAAAATATAGGCATTTTGTATTATCAATCTAGTTGAGAACTAATAGTTATGAGTTACCTGATTAGACCTTGATGCGTTTCTTTGTTCATGTGGGTTTTTTTCCCCCCTCTTTTCTACAGGATATAAGCTAATAGGCAGTCACTCCGGGGTAAAGCTGTGTCGTTGGACCAAGGTAAGCTTTATTACTCTGATGAGGCTTTCAATTGCTGATTTGAAGTGTCCTAAATGGTCAGGTGTATGAAATATTTGGTTGTGTTATTTCATTCAGTCCATGCTGAGAGGGAGAGGAGGATGCTACAAACATACGTTTTATGGCATTGAATCTCACCGGTGTATGGAGACCACTCCCAGTCTGGCCTGCGCCAACAAATGTGTTTTTTGCTGGAGGTAAGCCGACGTTTCGTTCTTTTATGATGAGCAGCGTGAAGGTTCTAGTGGGTATTTGTGCTGTGCTTTTAAGTTTTTAGCCAGATCTTGGTATTTATATTTATTCCTGTGCATAACTTCAACTTGAAGTGTGATAATTTACTGTCATAATGATCGATAAGGTATGTGAGATGTAGATACAAAAACATTTGCAAACTTCCTGCACACAGGTATGTTAGATAAATGAACGTGTAGCCGAAGATGCAGTGACACTGATTTGTGCTGACTTCAATGCATAAAACATAAGGTAGTCTGCTACGTTCTCACGAATGAGAAGGCCTCTGAGGTGGGTTGTCATGAAGAATGTCCAGATCTCTTCTGAAGGCTGGATGGAGAATGACTTGCCTTCCACCATGCAGATTGTGAGTTTTGAGATGTTGACGAGGTGTAAATGTACAGACATGTTTCTGTAAACTAACATCCATGGTATTACACCCATGCTATCTGTGCTTTTCTTCTTCTTGAGGTCTGTTTAAGGAAGCACGCGTGTAGCACACACCCATATGAATATGTAACATTATCCATTAAGTGCTCCAGATCAACAAATCATCACTTTATGGCTTGCTGACATTATCAGAGAGGGCTTCCATGAATTGTTCTTTCTATTCATTTACTTGAGAATATATATTCACAGAAATAGCGCTCTATTAAGTAAAGGACTCGTAGAGAGCAATTACTTGGTAACCCTTTGCTAAGGTTCTCTTGACTGACATGTACCACATTTCTGTTGTATTCTCCAATCTGATTGCTCAGAAGGTGTTGATTAATTTTCTATAACATTATGTTGACTGTAATTCAAATCACAGCTCTATATTAAAGTGTTCGTCGTAATGCATGATAGTTTCTATAGTAACGGCTAATTCGCAGGGACTTGTGATGGCAGACACTTTCTTTAAAACAAGGATTTAACTTTCCTCAAAGATGTTCCACAGCAATAGTCATAACCATAATAACACAACATAATAATGGATAAAACATTCAGTTTGCGAGAAACTTTAAGATGTGCTATTAAAGGAAAACATCAGTTTTGTGTTGAGCATCATGCTACCCTGTCACTACTCGGTGTCCTGAAACAGCATGCCCAATTTTGTTTTATTCTTTACTAATTTAACACATTAATGGACTTGAACTTAACATTAATACACCATAAAATAATAATCATTTTAATAGATGATTATAGAAGCTTTTTGCTTTTTGTGTAATATAAAAAAATGTTTTAAACTGTGTTAAATGTGTTGTGTGATCAAATGCCAACGGAAAATCCTAATACTAAATCCTAACACACGTAATGCAAAATAAAGCTTAACAAAGTAAGTTAATGAGTTCTTTGAACTGTTCTATTTTTGCACAACTTATACAACTATATACACTATTTACACCACTTACAACATGCATCTTATATAGAAAAAATACTTGAATATGGTGCACAAGCTTTAGTTTGTTTTTGGGTTTTCTGAAATTAACACAGGGTCAAAGTACAGGATCAAAACCATGCATATAGCATACATAATATTTGGTTAGATGTCCCTGGGTAGATATTTGGCAAGTTTCATCCTGACCAGAGGTTTTTGGTAGCCATCAACAACCTTCTGGCAGAATTCTGGTTTGATATTTGACCGCTCTTTGTTTCCTGGCACAGACCTGACTTTTTTCCATCCATCCATCCATCCATTATCTATAGCGCTTTATCCATCTGGGTCGCGGGGAAGCTGGAGCCAATCCCAGCA
>JAQQZR010000003.1:13364891-13384545 GCA_030068235.1 Notoglanidium macrostoma | reverse complement strand
GTACACCCTGGGCAGGTCACCAGTCCACCACAGGGCCAACACAGACAAACAGCCACACACGCTCGCATTCACACCTAGAGTAGCCAGCTGACCTAATCTGCATGTCTTTGGGAGGAAACCGGAGCACCCGGAGGAAACCCACGCATGCACGGGGAGAACATGCAAACTCCGCGCAGAAAGGCACCCTGGGTGACCCGGGGATCGAACCCAGTACCTTCTTGCTGTGAGGCGACAGTGCTAACCACCGCACCATGTTCTTTATTAGTCTGCTTTATCCATTCCACAACTGGCTTTAATTGTTTGAGGTCACTGTCCTTTTGGAACACTCGGTCGTGTCCAAGTTTCAACCACCTAGCTGATGGTTTGAGGATATGCTGAAGAGTTCTTCATGATTCTATCCACTTTGTGCAGTGCACCAGTTCTACTGGCAGCAAAACGGCCCCAAAGCATGATGCTACTACCACCATGCTTAACAGTTTGCAGAGTGTTCCTCTGTAGCTCTGGTCATTGTGGCCAAACAACTCATCTGACCATAAAACTTTTCTCCAGAAGGCTTTTTCCTTGTCCATGTTGTCAGCTGCAAACTTGATTTGAGCTTGAAGTGTTGATTTTGGAGCAGGGACTTCTTTCATGGATGGCAGCCTCTTAGTTAATGGTGATACAAAACTCGTTTGACTGTAAACTTCCAGTTCATGGCAGGCCTGTGTCCTGATGGTTCCTGGGTTGTTCCTCTCAGCTGAGGGTGAGAGTTTGGGTGTTTTTTCCAGACCTTGGCAAAGTGGCTACACCTCCCATTAACTTGTACTCGTCAAAAAACCCCAAAAAACTTTTTATGTTGTGCACAGAGAAGCTACAGCTGGAGTCGATTATGATCACTAACAGGATATTACGAGGCCATGGCAAGTTAAGACAGTTTGGAACTTCCTAAGTAACCCTGTATATACTTTTGACCCTCTGTTAATTTCAGAAGACATTTTTTTCCTGATAAAGATATACAATGATTCTTCCCTTGAAAAATAACAGTTCAAAGAAATTGAAAGCCCAGTATTGCCATGACATTCATGTCCATGATGACTGTATATAAACTTCTGACCACAAGAATTAGTACAAATTAAATTATTGCATGTACACTAATGAAGTAACTAACACTTATATTAATTTATGTTCATGCTTTTTTCAGTTTTTTTTTTTTTTTAAATAATAATAAACCAAGTATGCCAAATAAGCAAAGCCTGCATTAACCCGTGTTTAGAATTTGACTAAGTAAAGAGAAGCTCAACAATGACCAACGTGAATAATATAGCTTTAATGAAAATGTTTGTGGTTGTTAACTGGCAACCTTTTTAATTGAGGCGGAAAAGCAAGATGCAATATTTGCATCTAGTAGCATAGCAGAGTTCATTAAATCAACATAGGTGGTAATTAAACATGTGGTAATCATTCAAATGTCAAAATCACCTAACCATTAGACAAAAATAAAAAGGCTCGTCTTTAAACAAGCATCAGTTAAGACACAAGTTAACTTATTTTGTTCATTTAACATTACTCATGGTATACTAATGCTGACGTTTTGCATTTGTTAATGTTCCTTAATGCAGTGAATAATATTAGTTAAAGAAACCTTAATATAAAGCATTACCAATTAAATTATGCATAGCCCTCTGCTGTGAAGAAACTTCCTGCCCAAATGCAGTTCCTCTAGTTATTGTTTTAAGAAGTGGATGAATATGAGGATGAGCGCATTCAACATCATTTCTTTTTATGTGCTTTCTCAGAGGAGTGAAAGGGCAAGGCATGCTCCCTGCCATAAATGCCCTTTCTGCTGATGTGAACACAGCTGAAAAGCTTGTTGGATTCTAATTTAAGGTGTTGTAAGGTGAGGAGGAGTCTGAGAGGAGCTTAGCTCTAAGATAAGTTTAGTCCTATCTGTATTCTGTATAAATATATATTTGATCTGTTTAATATTCTCCATTGTGCAGGCTGTGGGGCAGTGGGGTTAGGTGCATCTGATGCATTCAACTTCTCCCCCAGTTGCTTAGTTGTTGTTGTTTTGGGGTTAATTTGAACCTTTCAGACCAAAGTTTGTTCATCCCTGTGATTTAAATTGTGCCTCTTCCTTGAAGTATGAAGTGTGCGTGCGTGCGTGATCCCAATGTCTTTATATTTGCATTCTATTGTTTGTATTGATGCTTATTGGACGTTCCGTTGTTAGAAAGTTACTAATAAGGAGGAACCAGACTTGTGGAGGTCCACATTTTTAACAGTACTCTCTTTGCTACCCCCAAATTGGTCAAGGGAAGGCGACTTCCCTTACCGCTCTTCTGTCCGCATTACCCCTTGTTTACAGCCGGTGTTTTCTTGTATTTTCTTACCACTTACCACAGACACCACACCAACCCTGTAGGCACTGAGTGGCGTTGGAAGATGGACCCCGCTGAGAAGATCCTTCAGGAAGCGTTGGAGAACCATCGCAACATGATCCGCCAATTCCGAGGTACTCGGCTTTTCTGTGGTTTTACTTTTCGATAAATATGTGTGAAAACAATTCTGATTTTTTTTATATCCTGTATAAAAGATGACGTTGGACTGGAAAGGCAGAAAAGAAGGAACGCTGGAGATGTTACAGACCGTGGAGCTATAATACTGTTGCCATGGTTCACAAAGACCATGACTGTAACATTGTTAATGGATTGGGTGTAACATTCATTTCTACCGTAGAACTTGAATTCATGTCCTTCCGAATGCTGTTGTACCCAGACTTTTTTCCCCCAGACTTTATTTAATTCAGTGGCCTTTTAGCCAATATGGATGAAGTACAGAGCTGAGCCCAATCATTTATGTGAGCATGACAGAATGAAGCATTGAGGTTCATAAAATACATTTTAGTTCACACATTTAACACCCCGAAGAGTTTCTGGAGCTCTGTTGCAGAGAAATACAGAGTTCTGGTTGACCCCAGATGGGGACCATGCTACTTTGAGACCAGATGTCTGTGATGGTGACTCATGATGGTGAGGCCTTTAGAGGCTCTTACTTTACTACCTTAATGGTGATGCTGAGGGTCTTTTGACATGGTCGGCTTTGTTATACCACTTAGCAAGCAGCTCTGCTAAACAAAGCAAGGTGGATTTTTATTGCTTTTATCTGCCATATCGGACATTCCTTGTCTGAAATTTTCATCATAGACAGAAAATCTGAATCTGTTCTGACTGAATACGTTGTGCCTCCGATTATGTAAGCATGGAGTAGTGTTAAATTTGAACGTTCTTGGCTTGGCCAGGAGTGAGTGAGTGAGTGAGTGAGAGATGATAATCACCCTTCATTCAAGATAAATATAGGCTTCAATCCCTTAATGACAAGCTCAGGAATATGGCATTGTTGGTAGACAATGTCAAAGCAATTGGTCCTTTTTTGCCAAGAAGACACATGACAGGAGAACGAGAAAATGCAGATGTGTGCTGCAGTCTGTGTATACCCTAATCATTCTGTGTTACTAACCCTGCCTCTCATATAAAGGAACAGAATATAGGACAGCAACTGTAACCCTTTTTATCGGGTTTTGCCCAATAGGGCCCAGGAGCCTGGTTTCTGTAATGTTGCCTTATGACAGTAAATGTTTTAAAAACAGGGTTTAAGGTTTAGCCAATTTTGGACCCTTTTCTATGGTAATATGAGAGACCCTTTTTTTTCTGTGAACTCTGGGTAACCATTAACACAGACCTATGATTATCATATAAAATGGCATTGGTAATGGCTGTCATACCCTGGAACCGTCTCACTGAGTTCTGCGCTGCTTCTGAGTGACCGTGCATCCAGAATTCATTGTTTTTCTTTCTGCCTGATCTTCTTTCTGATTTTGTTAGCAATGTTGGCACCTCTGACTCCAGTCTTGTCTATCTTTAATGTTAATAAGCTGTGGGTTTGTCTGTGGCAGGTGTCCCAGGAGTTCGGCCAGAGCGTTTTGAAGAGGGTTTGGCGGTGAAGCACTGTGCTTTATCTCTAGTAGGCGAGCCCATTATGTACCCAGAGATCAACTCCTTACTGCGTCTCCTCCACCAGTGCCATATCTCCAGCTTCCTGGTCACCAATGCCCAGTTCCCTGAAGAGATCAGGTGGGTTTCAATATTCACCGTAATCACGCTTTTCTTATTGGAAGTCAGGAACACTATGTAAAATAAGAAAACCAAATTTAGCATTTGAATCAATTATTTTTTTCATAGTACACAGTTTGCTCTCAATTACTTGTACAGACGCATTCTATATGTATCACACAACATTGCAAAGTCTCACTAGGAATAGCTCTAAAACCACTTTTTTTGCATGGGTTGTCTTAAATCAGACCCGTTTTGGACATGCTTGAGTACATTGTTTAGGTACTGATTGCTGTAACGCATTAAGTGGTTTCTTTATTGTAAATTATACCTTGTTATTTCTTCTCTGTCAATAACCTGTTTGGAGACCGAGCCTCTCAGAATGATCAGTGCAATACAATACATTTATGGTCATTATTTAAGACTAAGTCAGGGTCATGGATTAGATTAATGTTTTTAGTTTAAAGTTTCTATTTAAAGTGATAAGTTATTACCTCTCCCTAGGAGGTTATGTTTTCAGTATAGTTTGTTTGTCTGCCTGTAAGCTGGATTTTGCAAAGCCTACCCTACCAATTTCTATGCAATTCTGTAGTCTGAATTTCCCCAAGGCTGCAAGATATGGCCTTGGTGGAAGTCCGCGCTCAATAATGCCATGCATCTTAAAATCCAGTAGATGGTAATAAAGCTCGATATAAACAAAACATAGCCAATGTAGAAATATGATGACTATTGGAAATGTATCCAGATATATAAAGTGGTTGCAGCTTTGCATATCATTGAAGAGTCGACTATTGTCCTTGGATGTCTGTGCACTCTCAGGGTACCCTAGTATTAAATAGTTTCGCTATGCTGTAATGAACACCTCTTCAAAATGTTTCCCTTGTAATGAATAATAGTGGAATTTTGTGTGTTCAGTATAACTGTAAACTAGTGGATTAACTGCAAATAATGTTATAGTTTTAGATATGAAGTCAATATAAAGTCACAATGAAGTCACTGCTTGATTTGATGATTATAGTGTAGTTTTGTATATAAGCAGTTTAATTCAGAGGCTTGTACATTTCCAAATATTTTTCAGATTTGATGTTTACAGTGTTTTCATGGATATTGTGCAGTAGCGTGAGAAGAGGTTTAGAATCAAAACAGCACCACTAAGTACTTTAACACTTGACATGTTTTTTGTACTGAAGAGATTGGATCTCTGTAACTTTATGAATGCAAAGTTTTCACTCATCTGATCTTCAATACATTGAGTTTTCTGTCATGCCAAACTATAAACATATTGGGATCTTCATGATCTTATCGATTTCTGTAGTTTCTGTTCAGTTTTTTCTGCCGAACAGTTGAATAGAAACTCACTATAGTGACATAGTTGGTATAGCTTTCAGTGACCATTTTTAAATTGACTTTCTTCAAGCATCTTGATCTGGTTTAAGTATTTGTCAAGCTACAGTGAGAGGAAATACTTATAAATATGAACATAAAATTGTGTATTCATAAGCATAAAAAAGATATGTTTAAGAAAATTCAGATGCTGTAATAAAAGAATAAGTAACCGAGAACTCAGCGTTCCCTTGAATAGAGCAGCAGGAACAACAGTTACACAGAGCGATAAGCAATAAACCGCACCACAATCATCTGTGTTCCCACACCACACACAAAAAGAGAAATCTTTGGCAATAATTCAGCTCGTCATGTTTGGAAAAAGAAAGGTTGTGGGTTTTATTTCATAATCACCAAACCCATAGTGAAGCACAGAGGTGGGAGCATCAAGATATGAGGCTTTGGTGGAGGAAAATGTAAGAAACTGAATCTAGGGAGAAGATGGACGTTTTTCAGAAGACAGTGGCTCTAAACATTGAGCCGAAAATAACTTTTCTAAACAATAACCAGGTGAAAGTGTGTGCCGATCTCATGAGTAAATTTGGGACCTTCTTAACCCTGAGGAGTTGAATAAGATTTGGCAAGAGGTATGGGACAAAATTAAACCACAATGCGAAAGCAGCAAAATGCTACGTACGTCTTACTGTAGACTTCTTAGAGCTGTAAAGCATTGTTAAATTGTGTTAGAATATTTTTTAACCAATAAAGTTAGTTTTTTCATGTCTTTGTTTATACTTTTTTTGTTCATATTTATAGTCATAAGACATTGTGCATAATTGCAGTGCATTGTGATGGACTGCTGCTTTACCACATACTGGTCTATGTCTGCTAGCTGTGTGAAAAGTAAAATAACCTAGGGTTACAGGAAATGAATCAATGATTGGGTAGTGTGATGTCCGGAAAGTGTAGTTACTGTTACTACCGTTATGTCGATTAATAGTATAGTAGTATGCACACAATCTGCTGGTTTGTTTATACTCTGCGTCTTGGTTTGTGCTGCAGCTGAATCACGTCCTCCAACTTAAAGTGCGTGCTCTTTTGAAGCTTTACTTGACCTGGGGCTGTGCTGATACGTATCGTTCAGCCATGAAATTGCAAATCATGGCCCTACCTCCAGTCTTCTCTTTTAGTTAGCGGTGTGTATTTCTTCACTAAGCTTCTACATATTTATTGCGTGGCCTCTTCTCCCACATCCTAATAAAAAATACATGCTCACCCCGGATTGCACGGCCCTGTGCAGCACTGCGCTATGATGTGAATTGTCGTATGCTTTATCTGGACTGGTTCACAGGGATTTTTAGGCTTGTGGACATGCGAGGACAAGCAATTCTCCTACATCCCAATCAGCATGCAGCATGATAGGGATGCACTCAACATCAGAGGAAGAAAGCACTTCTGTTTTTCATGGTGTCAAACGTCCCTGGAGTGCTCGGGATCAAAACAGAATGCTGGCAGCTCAGTGAAGAGAAAGGATGAGCTGCACTATCTTGTTTTGCCATACTTGCAAAAAATATATATTTTACTTATCTTACCTTTTAAAGACCCCTCAACTCAACTACAAAAACATGATTGCTTTCTTTGCAACAGCCTGTGAATCATAATGGTGTATTGACTATATTTAGAAGAGCTTGTTATCTACATCTTATAGCAACCAATTTAGTTGAATTCTGAAATCTGGTCAGGAGGTGTTGAGTCATTTTCTATAATATCAGTAGTGCAAGTTGTGAGGTATCTCTCAACTCAGGTATGTATTACCTCACGTAATGCGCTCATACTAATACACAATCGTTTCCGTAGGAACAACTTAAAGAGGAACTTGTATGACTAGCACTGCACATAAACCAGTAATACAAATAATCATTATTTTAAAATGTAAGTCATAGCAAGAACTAACTTTTTCTTGAATATTCTGTTGTTCCTTGATGCCCTGATCTATAATTAATAAAATATTGTACATGTTGGCAAATTTGGGTGTCTCACCACCACACTCTGTCCCCTATTATATTTATCTAATACAATAATAGCATCTTATTCATTACTTAAAGATTTCTGTAAAGGACTATGAATACAGTTGAGGTCAGTATTGAACTTTCAGTGATTTTTTTTTTTTAACAGTTTCCTGAAATCGACACAGGGTCAAAAATATACAGAAAGGCTCAAAAATATACATAAAGCACACCTAATATTTTTCATCTCCTTTTCATTATTCCTTCCACTTGCAATGCAATGCAATGCAGCAGTTCCACTGCCAGCAAAACAGCCCACAGCTTCATGCTACCACCACCATGATTAACAGTTGGTTCCATGCTTAAAATGTTCTTGGGGTTGTATGCCTCACCTTCACACTGCCAAACATTCCACTGGTCATTGTGGTCAAACTTTGGTATGTGGTCAGCTGCAGCTTTGCAGCTACTACTGCTTCTTTCTTGAATAACAGCATCTCAGTCCATGGAAATTAAAAACTTGCTTGGCTGTAGACACTGACACTACTGTTCCAGGAGCTGCCAGTTCATGGCAGGCCTGATGCCTTGATGGTTCCAGGGTTGTTCCTGACCATCCAACCATCCAACCAATTTCCTCTCAGCTGAGGATGACAGTTTAGGTACAGTTTCTTCCAGACCTTGGCATGCACCTCCCAATAATTAGTATTTACATACAATTATTGGAACTTGATGATCTTGGAATATGCAGTTGTTTAGAAATGTCTCCAAGAGACATTCTGAGTTGTGTATATCTACTATCCTCTTTCTCAGATCTGCACTGAGCTCCTTGGACTTTCCCATCGTCATATGTGTGGGTCAATACAATGAGTGTTGTCAAACAAGCCCTTTTGTATTGTGCACATTGATCATAATTACTAACAGGAAGTTAGGTGTTGTACAATCGTTCTTCCCAAAAAAAAAAAAAAAGAACAATCATTGAAAGCCCAGAATTGCATTGACATTCATGCCCATGATGCGTGTCGTGTATGATTGATGAAACTCAACACAATTTAAAGAGCAAAGCTGTAATGCTTTCCCTTGGTACTGGTTATGCTGTTATGTCTCATGTCAGAGGTGTGGATGACTATTCCTCACTGCCTCTGGTGATGTGAAAATGAGCAATTAGTCATCTAGTTTCTTGCTACTGAAATGCTTCGCTCTCGTGTACATCTACACTGGCAGGTCTGTTGCTGAATGGCACCTATTTGTAAGGCCAACACAAGTATCTGTCATCCTAATTGAATGCAGTGGGTAAGTTTGAGAGTTACTTTATGATTTTGCCACATGGTTTGTGCATTATAATACGATTGGGTTTCTTTTCCACAGTGACGACCAGGCCAAAACTGAATCTGCCCCACATCTTGTTTTTTCCCAGCTCATCTGGGGTACAGAGACAGAAAAGCAAACAACAGAAAATACCATAGAACCTGAGGCCATTGAATGCTCAGTGGATTTGCATACTGAATGACAGTTGTTGCACAGCTTTGAAACTATGATGGACCATGTCGTAGTGTGATCTATTTTTACCCCCCATCAATTTTTTTTTTCCCACTTTTTCCATCCTCCTCAGGAGCCTGGTGCCAGTCACCCAGCTGTACGTGAGTGTAGATGCCAGCACCAAGGACAGTCTGAAGCGAATAGACCGTCCTCTTTTCAAAGACTTCTGGCAGCGTTTCCTGGACAGTCTCAAAGCACTCGGAGAGAAGGTGAGGACTGTGCAATTTACTGAAGTTCGTATATGCAGGTATAAGTGAGATAAGATAAGAACTTTATTCATCCTGAGGGAAATTCTTATGTCATTGGCATGTTCAGTGCAACAAGAGAAATAAAGATAGTACAATGAAGATTTAAAAAGAGAACAATAGTAATTGTGCAAATATACAAAAATATGACCGATTATTATTAAATACAGATTATTAGTGTAGGTTATGAAAAATTACTTGGTACTTGTGCCTGAGTAAAATGAGCTAGCGGCTTGTGATGACAGGATGGGATGGGACTAAATATACCGCCATAAAGGCTGAAAAAGATCACCTACTGAACAGAGAGCAGTTATAAAGCCTTATTGCCACAGGTAGGAAGGATCTCCTGTGGCGTTCAGTTCTGCATTTGGGGGAGATGAGTCTTTTGCTGTGTGTGCTCTGGTGGTTCATCAAGGAGGCGTGCATGGGGTGATGGGGGTCGTCCATGATACTGAGGAGCTTTTTCAGCATTCTCCTCTCGGACACCTCCGTCAGATCCTCTAGTTTGACGCCTAGGACAGAACCAGCGTTTTTAATAAGCTTGTTCAGCCTGTTGTGATCAGCTGACTTCACCGCACTGCCTCAGCACACAGCTGCAAAAAACACCACACTCTCCACCACAGAGTGATAAAACATTGTGAGCAACTGTTCAATACTACCAGCTACCAACCAAGCATAAGGTTATCTATAGCTCAAATTTTCTAGATTCCTGCTAGAAATGTTGTACGAATTGAGATTAAATGGGTTTAACCTTTAAAATCCACATTTTACCAAGAGTAGCCCTGCTGCTGTTCATCTCCGCTCTCACACTATAAGAAATTTCTCATGTCTCAAGTTACTCTCTGGTTTTCTTCTTCAGCAGTCATTTTTTTGTTGCGTATTTTCTCCAGCGCTCAGTGAAAGGTCATTTAATTTCCTCTCATCAGTACTTCAGGCTTGAGGAAAAGTTATGCATGCTTTCTTATTAAAGCCTTAGTGCCTGTGTGACCTGCCTGATTATCCTGAGTTCCACAAAGTTACAGTTCTAATGAATTCAGTAAGCTATTTTTGTACTACGAGGGGCTTGAGGGCACTGACCACTGATTTTTTATTTTTTATTTTTTTCCCCCGTCTCTGACTTGTTCATGTCCTGTGCTTACTGTGAACCCATCTCAGGGTTGCCTTCAGCTCTTTTCAGGTAAAATCTCAGTGACCCTGCTGCGAGGAAGCTTTCATACAGCTACTATTGAATGACTCAACATGAAGTAGGCTTGGGTGATGTTGAAAAATATTGTCGTAGCCACAGCAGGAGGCGGGATACCAACAACCCAGATACCGCCACCTGATCCCTCTCAAGTTTCTTCCACTTCAGCGTGTTGTTCATTAGTTTCTCGAGCCAGGTTTACAGATGGAAGACATTTTTCTTTGTCTAAGAGAACTGTTAATGTGTTTGAGTGAGTTGTGTACATTTCAACATCTGAATATTAGTATGTTCATTAAGACCGTTCATGAGGGTCGTGGAAATTAGTCGTGTTTTTTTTTTTTTTTTCTTTCTTTTTTTCTTCCCCCAATCCCCCCCCCCTTAATCAATGCACACTCATTTTAATTTTTGAATGCTAAATGCCACAAGCTACAAACAGTAAGCTAACTGTACTCTTGGCTGACCTCTATCTTGTAACGATCATGGGGGATGTCTGTTAGATTCATATTACAGTTAAAACCTACATTACACGATTAAATCCGGACATTATACTCCAAACTGTTGAAGCCGGATCAAGCTTTTTGGCTGTATTTGTTTACTTTTTGACCCTTCAGTGAGTTTTACAAGTCAGAAATATTATCAGTGGAATTCTGACACTGCAAGTTTTGCAATCCTACTTAAACTTTTTATCTTAATGTTAAGACACCGGTGCAGGTGTAACACACAGTGAGAGGAAATAAGTATTGAGGCACATTTGATTTTGTTATTTAATATACTTCCAGTTCATACTGTATATCCATTTCAGATTTATGCACGTAATGTACGTCACTGTGACTGTGACTGCGGTGTTCTTGGAGTCGTATGCGTAAGCCTTATTCCAAACACGACAAGCTGAAATATTGCCAGAGTCCTGTTTTCAGTCTGACCATAGTGCGTGCTTCCAAAACTGCATTTGTTTAAGTGCTTTTAGACTTGCCTCTCTGAGCCTCTTAGGAGTTTTGAGAGAGGTGTAGGAATGGAGATGATTTCTGTGCAGTTCACTGCTTATTATTCTCTGCGTGACTGTTGTTTTTGCTGCTTTCAGGTCATCCTGCAGTTCTTTCTGAGTGACTGCTTTCTTCTCTCTTATCTTCCTTGTCATGCGCCTGAGAGTGTGTATTGATATCTTACGTGGTGCACCTGTCTGGGGACAATTATTTGTGATTCCATGGACTTTCCACCTGCATATTATGAAAACATTGGTACTGAAAGGGAAGTTTAAGGTCTGTGCAATGGCTCTGTATTCAGTTCTATGGTCAGTTCTAACAGTTCTATGGTCTTATTGAGAGGGACGTCTACCTGGGGAACTCCCCTGAGATCTACACACTTTCAAAGGCCTTTTTCAGTTCGCATTCGCACCGCCAGTAGGAACACCGAAGAGAGGTAAACCGCATCCAAATCGCATTGTATTTCCGCCCTTTTGCATATAAGCTCAATAAAGTCTGGACTTCACTGTCTCACCATTTATCTGTATTTTTATTTTTTTATTTATTTTGATTTCAGTGTCTACGTTGAGAGCTGCTGTTTAGACGGCCAACGTTTCACATGGAATTAAGGCTGAATCCGATTTTTCCAGTCAAACTGGATTCGGCTGTTCGATAAGATGATGGAAAGATTTTTTTCGAAGACTATCTGGCAATTAGAAAAAACACTAGAGCTAAATTTATTTTTCAGTGATTTTGACCAACATTACATCCCTCGTTCCGTCTCTCAGAGGAAGTGCACGCGCTGCGAGTTACGCTTTGTTTGGCTATTCAATACAAAAATACAAAGATTTTTCATAGACTATCTGGTGTTTAGAAAATCCAGTGGCGATGATTTTTTTTCAGTACTTTTAGTGATGATTTCGACCATGCAACCCCCCTCGCGCTGTGCGCTTCCTCTTTGTTCATGTTTCTACCATATGGATTTGTCAGAATAACATTTTTTTTTTTTTTTAGTTTGCCAACCACTCCACCTCATGTTTCAGCTTTTCTCATCTGTTTACTAACGGATTTTTTTAGCAAGCGTGTTTGTGTAAGTATCGGTCTGTTTTATCCTGTTAGTGTAATTCACACTGACGGTTCTAATAAAAAGAAAAAAAAAAGACTGCGCGACTCATAGAATCTCACTACACGTACGTCTGGACCATTTACCATACACGCATCTCTCATGGGTCCTATTATGCTGGAAAAGTACCTGCCCTGAAGTAGGAGCTAAAAAGTCCCTAGACAGAGCGTTCTAAGAACTATAATTGTTCTCAGTTTCTGTGTTGCGAACACACAAAAAAGGGGGTACTTCCACCAACAGTTCTAAGAACTATAATTGTTCCCTGTTCCTGTGTTGTGAACACAAAAAAAGGGGGTACTTCCACCAACAGTTCTAAGAACTATGGAACGTTTGCTCTCAGAACAGCCTCAAGATGTTGGAAACATTCTTTTGAGATTCTGGTCCATGTTGAGATTTCAGGTGCACCTTCATGCCACGAATCTCCTGTTCTACCTGCTCCGGTGACTGGGAAGGGCAGTAAAGCACACTGAACTCACGGTCATGTTCATGAAGCCAGTTTGTGATGATTTTTGTGACATGGCGCATTATCATGCTGGAAGTAGACATTAGAACATAAATTGTGGCCATGAATGTTCTGCTTTCAGAAGTCACGTCCGACATTTCTCTTAGTTTTCCCCATGTGCACCTTTTATATTTACTTCTCATTCAGCCATCAGCACCCCTTTGCCATTTGAGTCCTATATCATGTGCCCATGCATTTATTGTTGTTGAGTGGGCTGTCACTGGTGCTGAATTACTGTCCTCAGTGTGCCCATTTGCACAGCATTGTACCTGCAGCAGAGAGAGCATGATTTGTAATGTACTTGCAAATAGAGTAAAAAAAAATCCGTATATATATTTTTTAAGCTGACTCCATATTTCATTAGAAGCAAGGTAATGAAGTTGCACAGCAAGAAGCTGCTAAAATGAACAGTGAGAACAACAGCGAGAGAATCAGTTGGTCATAAGACTCAACAAAGGGGTAAACAACATAATACAGGAACTTGAACAGTTAACCAGACCTTTGCATCTGCAGGTAAAGTCTTAGTTTTACAGCAAAGTTACTGATGCTGATTATTATTATTATTATTATTTGTAGTATAGTCACAGGAATACTACACTAGCTATACAGTAGGGTACCTTGGGGCAGTATAAGCATCTTAATGTGATGTTTTTATTCCCTGTTCCCAATTTACCATTTAATCATCCAGAACAGATAGCCTTAAAAAAGATTAGAAAATGAGTATTTCCACTATGAGGTTTGAGGAGAGTTTGCGATTGTGTAATCATGTCAACAGCTGTGCTCTCAGGAACTGCTAGCTGGTGTTGTGCTGAATTCTGACTCCCCAGCATGCATTACAGAGTAGGCATTAATGTTTACTCCAGATTTCTGCTGTTTTTCAGCTTGTTCTGGTCATTATGGCGTGGAAAATGTAGTAACTGTAATCTATAAAGCAAATAAAGCAGCACCAGTGTGTATGCCCTGTTACACCCATGCATGCTAAGTGGGAGGAGATTTAAGTTGTCTTGCTATTTAACAAAGAAATGAGTTCATATGATGACTCCTTGTGTAAGGAGACTTTGATGTTCATTAACATTTACAGAAAGGGTCTCCAGTGTCGGCAGCCAAAGGCCAAGCTGTTCCTTTACACAGGGAAGGTGCAGCAATAGTGACGACTGAAGTGTTTATAACTGCTGTAACATTAGTGATGACTACATAAATAAATAACTACGTATAAATTATGCATTTTTGAGTAATAAGTATTAACTTGGTAAACCATTAAAACCTTTTGATGAATGATGTAATACAGCAGTTCTTGGCAGAGAATTCGGAGGACTGTATTTTTCTACAGAGCACAGCGTGGAGGACGAGCTTTCAGTTTATGTGCTGGGAGGGAACCGGGCATGGATAATTTGCCCAACACGATCTTCCTCGGCTCAGCTTCGAACTCCGTGACCTTACATCTGCAGCAGGAACGTGTGCGTTGCTATTTAGAGGTCATTAGCAAAGCTGTGGTTTGATGTTTCTCTGGTTTGTAATCTAAATGTTGTAAGCAGTTGTTTATTAGATGTGCGCACTTTACACATTTCAGGAGCACGAGCATCAGAATCAGTCAAGTGCAACAAGAACAGCTGATCTTATTTAGATTTAAACAACTATACCTAGACTGGGGTCATCATTCAATATGGAAGATATTGTTTTATTTCAGCCCATCTGTCTGAGCTCATAAAGTATTATTGCTTACAGGTCATTTTGGCATGACGTAGTAGTTTGCTGGGATATTACAAATGTAAGAAGATTAAACTTCAGTTCTTCACTCATGACTCAAAAATTCAGTTATTCAAAATGTACAATCTAGATATGAGAGCTATGAGTTTGCTCGCAGGTGACAAAAGCTATTAGTCTGTTTGAAAGCTAAAGGCCATGTCTTAAGACATTCAGTTCAGATAGTCCTTATTTCTCCTGAAGCTGCTTCTGCTGCTTTGCATCGTCAAGTATCGCATTTTGTGAGGAGATCAGAGCTTTACTTCCATGCGGCGCGCGTCCTCTGCTCATCTTGTTTTCTGCATGGATGAACCGTGTTCTTCCAGCTGGGAGAGTCCTTACAAGACTTCTAATCTTGTTCAGGTTCCCCGACCTCTTGAAAAGAAACCTTGTGGGCTGTAATTTGTTTTTGCTTATGACCAGAATGCCATGGCATGTGTTGGAATTAGGATGCGGGGTATGTATATTTTGATGTGTAGTGAAATACCTTTTGGTACGAGAGCACTTTTCAGTTAGGCAGGATTTTCAGTGATGTGATCTAGTGATCATATGTAATGTTCAGATTTGAATGGCTAGAACTGTGCAGTATTACTGGTGTGCTAAATCAGAAGCAATACTTTGTGTCTAAGCTAATTGACCTAAAATTCTGAGAGAAACTTTCTTGCTGAGAGTGAGATCTATTGAATCTTGAATCATTGTATTTCAGTGCTAGAAAGATTACAACTGAATTTGTGGTATGCCTCTTTACCTTTTTGTTCATTATACTCTCAAGAGAAAATCTTTTCCCCCTGGAATTTTCCTATGAATAAATTGGAAATTTCCAGGATATCTCTCTCTCTCTCTCTCTCATATTCTTCCTCTCCCTTTGTCCACTTTATCATTGTTCAGCTCAGTTAATCTGACTGGGCTCAGTTGTAAATTCTTCAGTCTTTTGACACTTTCTGTAATGGACCTTGCCAGTTATTCTTAGAAAGACTAAAGAGCTCAAGATATTCTTCAGAATGATTGACAGGCAAACTCAGCAGCCAAGTGAGAAGTAGCCAATGTCACATCAATGTATTGGCCTTTATTTAGAGCTTCTGTGCTGAGGCATTCTGGGTAATAATAGGTGTAGGACCGTTTTGAGAGATAAGAAAAGGCTAAGCTTATCTCTGTTTCGTTTAACTGCGTTGTTAAAATCGAACAAGATTAAAACAGTGCAGGCGTTCCGAGTGAAGAGCTTTCTATCTTCGTCGTAGCTTATTGATGCATTAGTTGTGGTCCAGCTGTAGGGTAAGATGCTTTTCTGTTCTCTTTAACCCAAAACAGTTTTTAGAAATTGCGCTCCACCAAGCAGTTTATGATCATGAGTTGTATGCTCAATTTGTTCGATATCACTTTTGTTGAAGATGTCTTCACTTTTGTTCTTTGTTCATGTCTTGCCCTTTGTAGCAACAGCGCACAGTGTACCGCCTGACACTGGTGAAGGCCTGGAACGTAGACGAGCTGAAAGCCTACGCTGAGCTCATTGCCCTGGGCCAGCCAGACTTCATTGAGGTCAAGGTAAGCCGCCCCGCAGCGTATCTGTTTCTTCTTAACATTCGTGTACCCCTTTGTAGTTCTCAAGATCATATCAGGCACAAAAGGTTCTTTCAGATTCCCTCAGAACAGGTCTGCGTTTTGTTCTTGCTTTCTAAGACTCGGATCGCTTTGGCCTCCGAGGCTGCAGATTACTTGGCTCGTGTTTGAAACTGTAACAGAGCAAATTCGAGAACTAGCGAAGTGTATCATGTCTACCAAGAAAGGTCCTCGGGGACTGAATCCAGAATCTATGCTCTAGTTCATTAGCAACAGAACCACATAATGACCAACTCATTACACTTCCACCTTGGCCAAGTGGAACGAGAAATTAATCGAGGCTGTCATCAAATTAATTTAATCTTTTGCAAGATTCATTATTTTCGTTTTGAGAGGAAAGAAAATTAATGTACTGACAAATTACTGGGCTGCGTTGAGCTCAAATTATTATAAATGTTGCAATGTAATAACTGTTTTTCTTTTTTAACATTTTGTAATATTTATAATTTTTTAAGTATTTTAACATGTTTTTTTGGGGGGGTTTTTTGGCATTAGACACTACAATTCTTGACTTGTGTTGTGACTTTTGAACAAACCTTAACTAAGATATGAATAATGTCCTACACATCAGCACTCCATGAAGGAAAAAAAAACTAATTAAAAATGAATGGTATTCTAAAATCAGTGTGAACACTGAAAAGCAGCCGACAGAGAGCTTGTCTCTCTTGCCAATTAATTCAGTTTGTTCAGTGAATTACAAATTCACTTTGTAATCATACATATTTATTAAATATTTCTTAATCCGGTTACTTCATCAAAATGACATTTCCTCAATTCTTAAATGTTTTCAATGTCTGAAGTCTGAATTTCTTCAGTTTTGCACTGAACCTACATGGCTAATCTTTATAACCAATAAGAAAAGCTCGTAGCTACACTATATGGCCAGAAGTCAAATCAAAAGGTTTTGTAACCTTTTCCCAGCCTGGACTCGAGTCTTTTTCTGAGGTTCTCAGGAATCTGGTTTGCTTGAGGCATAGCACACTTTCATAAGCCAGTGTGGTGCCCTTCACAAGAATTCTTCCTGCCCTTCACTCTTATATCTGCTATTATGCTCATTATTGAGGCGAGGGAAACTAGCAGGACAGCAGTGATGCTCCTAATCCCGTTTAACAGCCATTCAACGGCCTCTCGATGCTCCGCCGCAAACAGGCTCGGCGCATTTCAATTCCAGAGTGAAGCAGCCTTTAACTTTGACATGCTGTTTCCTAGCAACGATAATCGAGCAGCTTTGACGGACAGTGGGATGCGAGGATGTGTGTGACCGCTTCTCAATAAAACCCAAAAAAGAATGTGAGAAATTCTGCCGAATATTGTGGATGAGAAGTCTACCAGACTGCGCCTTTATAAAGTGTTAACCATATTTATAGAGCTACATCAAATCAGTTTCCTTCTGTTAGTGAGTAGTTATCAAAATTGAATTAAATCTTCAGGACCTCATTAACCTTAATAACACCTCTTGGGTTTAATGGCAGTATACAAATTATGTAACTGCCCTCACAAGATGCCCCTGGTCTTTGGGGTGAAAGGATAATTAGTTCTAATGATTATTTCTTTGGGTGTAATGCGCTAACTGAATGCTTAATTTTCTGATTTCCAGACGCAGACGTCCAGTGTTTTTTTTTTGTTTGTTTTTTTTAATTATTATTCTTTATGCATACTCTGATTCGCACTAATTTCTCTCTAGGAAGATTCTGCAGCATGCAATGATGTAAAGTAAAAATGGTTTGTGGTTGTACTTTGTAACTTTATTTTCACTAAATTTTTTTTTTAATCAAATGGATATTTTTATACTGATATATAAGATAAATCTCCAGACACCCTGTTTTACTATTTTAAATTACCCAGAATTATTAGCAAGTACTTGCAAGCACAGACATTTAGTTTACTCTATGAATATTTTAATGAAAGTAAGTGGCATCTTCACCACTGGCAGCAGAGATGCCTGTAAATCTACAATAAATAACCGTAAAACGATTTGTCAGATGTGACTGCAGGTGTTTTGTAATATTTCTCTTTAGGCAAGTTTAATTATTTCATGATGATTGTGCACATTAAAAGTGCGGTATAGTTTGGAGATAACATGAAGTAACTTTTATCCTAAACAAAGGTAGTCATTCGCTTCTGTTTAGAAGAATATTTTTTGATTGTGATTGTACAAATACAGATTTAAACCAAGCACTATAAATAACATGGATTTGTGACTTTCTCTTTTTAATACAGGGCAGTTCACAGGATTAGATTTGCACTCCTATGATCTATCTCATTAGTTTTAGAGCATCCTTTTTCATTAAATAATAATTAAAAGCATTTGCAGAGGAAGTGTAAAATTGAGCTAAATTGCAGCGTGTTTTATTCACAGAGCCAAATGGAGTTGATGAATGTCGTATCAGTGATAGGTTAATATTTTGAACGAAGGTAGAACTCATGGAACGGCTCTCACTCTCTATTTGATTTATCTGAGCTGCCGTTGTAGGTCATTATTAGTCATGGTTTGAGTGTAGAATGATCGCTGAGGTTTGTTGGTTCTGCCCCGTGACTGAATTATTGTTTCTGGAAAGTTGGATAAAAGATGGCATCATGAAAGATTGCAAAACATGGGAGGGTGGCACAAACAAAATTACAGACAAGTTTTAGGAATAAAAGGTGTAAAACGCTTTACAGTGCATCAGAAATTGTACCATACGAGTGTATCAGAATATTCCATAATATTTAATTGAAATGAGAGTCAGAAGTAGGGAAAAAGTCAGCGACAGCAATTTATTGACGTGGATTGTGAAGTTAAAGAGCAAAAAAAGTATCCTTAAGTATAGCCGCAAGCGGTGATCTGCAGGGTCCCAGCATCCGTCACCGATTTCACTCTAGTGTCCAGTTCTTTCAAAATTACCCAGAGCAATAAAGATAAGATGAGAGACGATAACGCTTTATTGATCCCAAGCATAATTAGAGTGTCAAGGTACATCAAAGTCAAGGTACAAAATACACATAAATAAAGTAAGAATAAAGTAAAATAAATATGGAAAATGCAAGTTAGAAGTAAAAATATGCAAATGTATGCATAGCATAGATATAAATAGTAAATCTATGTAGAATGTATAATGTCATCTGTGGATAACTGTCTCATCTGTGGATAATACTGTATACATAACACGGTGTGGAACTGCAACACAATATATACAATATTTTATATATATATATATATATATATATATATATATATACTGCCGGTCAAAAGTTTGGGGTCACCTACTATTTTTCATAGGTTTTTCTTTATTTTTTTTGCTTTCTACATTGTAAAACATTACTGAATACATCAAAACTATGAAGCA
>JAQQZR010000003.1:13345658-13364791 GCA_030068235.1 Notoglanidium macrostoma | reverse complement strand
TATAGTTGTTCTATAGGGCTGTTTACTGTATTTTTATCATTTACTATTTACTGTTGGTCTCAAATGTATTAAGAAGGAAAGAAATTTCACTAATAACCTTTCATGTCAACAACCTCTCAACTAAGTAAAGAGAAACAACAGTCCATCATTATCCAGTCTCTTTTAAAGTCATAAAAATACAGAAATAATTGAATTAGAAGATGTGTCCAAACTTTTGACCGGTAGTGTATATACACAATATATACAATGTATACTGTACTTCTTGCACCTTCGAATAGTTATAGTTGTATACGATGCCTACTACAACCCCAGTTCCAAAAATGTTACGCTGTGTAAAATGCAAATAAAAACAGAGTGTGATAATTTGCAATTATCACATGTAAGCCCATATTTAATTGAAGATAAAACAAAGACAACATGTGAAATGTTGAAACTGAGAAATTAGATTTTTTTTTTTTTCTTTTTGGAAAATAAACGCTATTTGATGCCAGCAACACGTTTATAAAAAGTTGGAACAGGGTCATGTTTACCACCGGGTTGCATCTCCTCTTCTTTTAGCAACTCTATGTAAACGTTTGGGAACTGAGGAGACCAGTTGCTAAACTTCTGAAAGTGAAATGTTATTCCATTCTTGAGTGATATAGGATTTCAGCTGCTCAGCATTTCCGGGTCTCCTTTGCCATATTTTTTGTTTCATGATGTGCCAAATCTTTCAGTGGGTGACCGATCTGGACTGCAGGGAGGCCAGTTTAGCACCCGGACTCTTCTACTGCTGTTGTAATACATGCCGAATGCGGTTTGGCATTGTCTTGCTGAAATAAGTAAGGTCTTCCCTGAAAAAGAAGTTGTCTGGGTGGCAGGATATGTTGTGCCAAAACTTGTATATATTGTTTAACATTAATGGTGCCTTCCCAGATGTTCAAGTTACCCATGCCATGTGCACTAATGCACTCCCATACCATCACAGATGCAGGCTTTTCAACTGTGCGCTGATAACAAGCAGGATGATCCCGTTAATCTTTGGCCCAGAAGACACGGCATCCATGATTTCCAAAAAGAATTTCACATTTTGATTTGTCTGACCACAGGACTGTTTTCCACTTTGCCTCAGTCCATCTTAATGAGCTTGGGCCCAGAGAAGGCAGCAGCATTTCATGATCATGTTTATATCTTGTTTCTTCTTTGCATGGTAGAGTTTTAACCTGCATTTGTGGATGCAGTGACGAACTGCATGGTTTCAGGAAGTGTTCCTGAGCCCATGCAATGATTTCCGCTACAGAATCATGGCAGATTTTAAAACAGTGCAACCTGAGGGCCCGAAGATCACGGCCATCCAATATTGGTTTTCGCCTTTGCATACAAATTCAAAATTAGCATATATTTTTCATAAAACAATAGAAATTTCTCAGTTCCAACATTTGATATGTTGTCTTTGTTATATTTTCATTTACATATGGGTTTATATGATCTGTGAATCATCTCATTGTGTTTTTATTTACATTGTACACAGCATCCCAACTTTTCTTGAAACAGAGTTGCGTGTACTGAAGGTCTGTTCGTACATTATTTTATTACTTTTAGTTTTTATGTTTTCAAAATTTTTTTTTCCTTATCTTATTTTATCTTCATTTTATTCTTATTTTATTTATTTTGTGCCTTGTCTTTTTTGATATGAAAAGACCATAGATCTTATCAAGGTCAGTGATAAACTCCTTGCTAATCGTATGAAAAGTTTGTTATAAAAATTAAACATCCACTTGTAGATCATCAAAACAGTGCAGTCTACCAAATTCCAGCTGATTTATGGTTTCTTTCAAATGTAAGTGTTATTTTAGGTGGTCTTAATTTAAACATACTTTTTTATGATTTCTGTAAGCAATTATACGGTTTATTATTTATGTATACAGACCTCAGGTAAAAATACCTTACTGGCCTTGCATCTGTTGTTTTGGTCATGAACGTAAGCACAAAGAGAGAAAAAACAATTAGATGAGTGGCTCGAGGGTTTGTAACCTCAGAGATTCAACTTGGGTCGTAACCAAACTAAATTGCTTTTGGATTTATTGTTGTGGTCTCGAGGCTTGTTTTCATCCTCATGTCCGAAGAAGCTGAATATTTTTCACACAGAGTGACATTTTTAAAGGCGGTGTGTGAGTGATGGTCTGGAATATGTTTCAGAAACAATTTCATGCTTGTAAAACTTGTTTTGTTCTTACATTTTAGCTGAAATGTAGATATTCCTTAGCAAGTCCTGAACAAGACCAGTTATTTGCATCATTTGGTTTTCTTTTGGCCTTGTGTATTCATTTCCCTTTTTTGAAACTTTGTCTTCAGGTGATTGTTTGGGGGAGGCTTTGATCCTGATTTCAAAAGCTTTAATAAAAGCATTCTCGTGATTAGTTTGGCAGTTCACCGTCAGTGACGGTTCAATAAATTCATAGCCGCCAAGGAGTGTTATTAATGTTACAGACCAATGCCAAGAAAATGGCTGTAGATGAAGGGCCTGGAATAAGATAGTGCCTTACTGAATGTCTGTTTTTCATAGATGAATAATATGGTTGATTTTTTTTTTTCAAAACAAAAAGCAAGGCCAAGCTTTCTATTTCTCATACAGAACATTTATGCACTAATACTATGCTTGACTTCTTCAATTTCACCAGACCTAGTGTACAGACTTGTGGGATACCACATGCATACAGATGGATTCACCATGAATGAATTAATCAGGCAGTGTTAATATGCAGCACTTATGTGGTTCCTTTGGATGCTAAATAAACTCAACAATATGCGCTCGCTGTGTGTGGTCTGCTTCCTTGCCGGCTGCTCATTTTCCTGATCAGTGCAGCATCTGTGAACTGAATATTGCCCTTTCGTATGTGATCGTTCACAATGGTTGAAATGAACTGGCTTTCTCATGCTCTATTACCCATCAAAGCAAATCAACTTTTTCTGCATTGACCTGTTTGTGTGTGTTTTTTAATCCTGCATGCTATACAGCTAAAATTCTTTACATTTTAAATTCTTCCCATTTAAATGAGTATTGCAGTAGGTGCGGGTGTGGTTTAGTGTGATGGGAGAAGCTAGAGGTGTATGAATATTTATATGGTCCCTCTGTCTCTTTTTTTCTCACTCCCTGAGCAGTGAGGTGTATGTGTGTAGCTGTGGCCAAAATAAAGCTGAGCAGAAAGCACCGATGAAGCTGGAAAACAATGTTCTTGCTTGTTATTGCTTGATGTTAGTTAAGTTATTGCTGATTGATTATCATGTCAAAGGGCATACACACACAGAGAACAGCTCAAAAAGTGTCTGCTGTCCTCGCTAAGCAGAAAGATTGTTACAAACATATTCTGAGGTTTATGTTTTAGTCTTTTGTATGTTGCATGGTTTTGAATCTTGTAACTGTTCCTTTGAGGAAAATTCTTTTTTAATACAAAGTGGATTCTGGATGTGGTAAGCTTTGAGATTGTTTCAGATGTAATTAGGCTGCATTCTTTGCAAAAAAATAACCCTGTGTGTAGTGTACAAAACAGACGTACAAGCTCACATCCATATATCCCTCATCCGTATGCCTTTGAGAGGTAAACATGGAAGAATGATGGGAGAAATGGGAAGCCTGGTTGATGTACATGTTCTGTTCAATGTATTAATCTTTGGATGATTAGGGGTGGTCAGTTTTGTGTGTGTGTGTGTGTCCCCCTCCCCCCTGCATCTCTAAAAACCTCTGTAACTTATGCTATGTCCACATTAATACATTTTAGTTTTAAAACACATCACTGTTGCTATGTTCACGCCCAGTGTCCATAGTAGTCCGGAGTTTTTGAATCTCTAAAACCGAGAGTTTTGGAAATACTGCTGGCTCCGTTTTAAGTGACTTCAGGGGCTGAGTTTTAGTGTGGGCAGCCAGAAACGTATACATTTGGAAGCGATGACACAGACACCCATGTTTACTTCCTGATTAGGTCTTATCAGTTATGACGTATCTTTCTCAGATTCATCATGCTCCTCTCACGTGACTCTTTTCTGGACAAATAAAACCGCATCAGCCTCAACCAATGGTGAACGCATCATGGATAACAAATTATAAGCGTTGCTGACCTTGTTGTCTTTGCTAGCAGCTGTTTTGCAGTTAAATTCTGCATTTATAATGTTACAACATGCCTGCATGCGCAGGAGGCAAGCTGTTATTTGAGCAACATCTAAGCAACCAACTGCAGTCTTTTTCCTGTTTATACCAGCAAGCGCGTGCGCAGTGTGCGTGAATGGTCATGTTATTTCAGGTGTGTTAGTATGGATATAGATTATTAAAACAAATTTACAACTGAAATGCATATAGTGCATATAGCCTGAGTGCTGTATGTGTTCCTTGGAGCAGGACATACCGTGTTGCCGGGTGTGTTCATTTAAATGAAGAAACTAAAAACCATTATCATTCTTGTGACACTTTTGTGATATTGTGACATATCCAGGAGCTTTTATACAAAGCAGATTATGTGCATAGATAATTTTTTTCCATTTGATTTAAACAAATGGCATATCAGCCATATTAATGTTTTATACGCCATTTACTTGTTCTGACATAAGATGTTTGTATTGTGACTGCACAATTGCAATGAGATCATTTGGCACTAGGCAAGACAATAGATTATAAAATAATGTATGCGAATAAAGAGTTATCCAAATATAAATAAGGAAAAATGTTTTTAAATAGAAAAATAGTCAATAGAAATAGAATGTACAGTGTGGTAGTAATAAATTATTAATTTCTTCAATTATTCATTCAAACTTCATTTATTAACATTTATTATGCCTGTAACATATTACATTTCTTATTTAGTCCTACGTTGTTTATTTTCCCCTCCTTAATGTTAACATTAGGCCTCGTCATGTATGTACAAGTTTAGCAAAAAGGCGGAATGTGACGTTTTTCCTCTATTGCTGTTCTTTTCATTGGAATTTTATTTATTTATTTTTTTGCTGCAGTTATACAGTGCTTCTCTCTACCATTTTAGGGAGTAACCTACTGTGGCGAGAGCTCAGCTAGCAATCTGACCATGGCCAACGTTCCCTGGCATGAGGAGGTCGTACACTTTGTGCAGCAGCTCGCCAACCTCCTGCCCGACTACGACATCGCCTGCGAGCACGAGCACTCGAACTGCCTGTTACTTGCTCATCATAAGGTGATTTTCACACGTGCTCTCACATCTGCTTGATGCTGTTAGATTTATATTAGGCATTTGTTTTATTTTTGTAAAAAAGACAAAATGTAAATTTATGCGGTCTTTCTCTGCAACAATTTCAGGCTAGATTAGTCTTTTTTTTTTTCATGAACAGAATTCTGATAAATGTGAAAAATCCATTTTGTTCTACTTTCTTTCATACCACTTTCTGAACGGTTTGCAGGGGTCATTTTCTTACAAGTGCAAACATTTATATAGACGCTATATGCGTTTTGTTATAATCTTTTCTTCTTCTTTTTTTTTTTACTCTCTTATTTGCTCTTATTATAAATTTCTTACTGAGATTTTGGCTCTGACATAGTGGAAGCAGGAGAGCATTTCCAAGAGAGAAAACGCACAAATTGAATCATTATTATTATTATTGCCATTAATTATAGTTGTTTTTCTGCATTTTTTCATCTGGCATCTAGGTCTGACAGCAGCTCTGTCCAACTCGATTACTTTCACAATCTACAATCTACACTAAATCAATTATGGAAACATGATGGATGCATCTTAGCGTCAGCTGTCACCCGTACAGTTCATTATTTGTCTGCATGTTTTATGCTGCTTTGTAGGGACATATCTATCTTCATAATGATCTACACAGAAGTATAGTGCACTCGCATCCTATTACTGCTCTAATGGTGTATTTGAAACCACAAAGATGGTAACTCCATATTGGATGGTGAGTTGATGAGAATGGAGCAGTCACTGTTCTCACTCACACAGCCAGGAGGAGAGAGAGAGGCTGTGAGTGTGTAGTGTGTGCAGACCAAGGTGTGTGTGACCTACAAGAGACATCAGCAGGACAGTCTAATGTCAATCAAGTCTATATCTCATGCTGCGTCTTTATTAAGCTGTATAGTTTCGGGGGGGTGGGGTGGGGGTTGTTTGAGCTGCCACTATCCATGATAGTTTGAGGTGCCTCATAAGATCGATTTTTTTTTTTTTTTTTTCCAACTGAATAATTATTAAATGAGACAAAAAAATTACAGATACATTCTAAAAAATTATTAGTTAATCAGATTACCATCGACTTACTCTATAACTATAAAGAAAACACAGTTACTCTTATTTTGTATTATAAATATGCAATTCCGTAACACGTTTTCCGTTACTCCAAGACTCTGGCCATGACACATGTAGTGTAAAATCGGGTTTAGATGCGTGAAGTGTAATCCACCAGATTACTACAAAACTATCCAATCTAATCAGTGGGCCATGATCATAATGGTGGCCCATGGACTGCATCTTAAGCTAGACTGATTGTTAATCCAATTCATCCAACAATACCACACCATGTGGCTTTAATTATACCTTTATTCCTGAAGAAGAGCTCTTAAATATTACAAAGATTCTGTACATGAGCATGTACTTTCACTAGAACTCATAAAAAGAGTGGAATCTCTCTGAGGAAGCCCAGCAGTGTTTTGTCAGCTTTGGGCTGACTTGAATAAAAATGTCTTTCATTAGTCTCTAACGTTAGCCTTTCTTGTCATGTAACTTCCACCTTCTATCTATGTTTCTATCTAGCTCTTTTCAACTCATACTTTGCAATAGAAACACATTTGGTCATTTACTTTTTCATATTTCTTTTCTAATTGAAAAGATTAAGATTAGGATTAAGATTGATTACTCCATTTACATACATCGCTGCTTTCGGCCCATTGACACTTTAGTTTAGCGACTCATAATAAATTTGAGTATACGTTTAAGTCACCTCTCATTGAAACATACAGTATTTCTCGTCTGATTTAATGTATTTAATTAAATGTGCAGTCTCAGTCCTGCTTTTCTGTACCTCTGTAGTGATTGTTTTGTGTTCATGTTTTTGTAGTGGTGCAATTTTGCCATTTTTCCCCATCATTTTTATGGAATGTCAAGAATGAAGCTGGACAGTTGGAGTTTAAATATATAGCCGATTTTGCCATTAAATTTTATTCTCATACATATACAGTTGTACACTACATTTAAAACCCTCAAGCTATATTGGATTTATTCGGATTTGATTTGCTGCATTTTATCCCATGAACACTGGATGTTGGCTGAAGCGAAAACAGGTTAAGCACGTGAACAAAGAACCCAACATGTCCGAAGTTTGCACAGGATTGGCTTGATTACTGGTAGAATAGCGTCTTTGGAAAAAGTGTCAGTCTATTTCCAGAGCTCAGATAGAAGTGTGGTTTAAAAAATGGAAAAGTGGGCTCAGTGTGTCCCTTACAGCCAGACCGCTTCCATATCTTTGTTTCTTCCTCTTCTGCAGGTGTGTAAGTAGCTCAAGGTCCCAGGTATGAGATTACAGGAGAGTTGATGAGGAGTTCACGGCCTCCGGCAACACATCAGTTCTGGCCTCACATGAACACTCATCAACTCACTGCTGCTTTTTTATCCAGTGACCCAAGGGGGCTGACACAAGCACTTCAGTTGAGCAAATTACTCTGTAATGAAAACACAGGGCTTAGGAGGACTTGCCCCATGAGGAGCTACATTTAAAGACTTGCTAGACTCACCACAGAGAGCATTCACAGCTGCCACAGGTGAGCATGACGGAAGAGAGAACATGGCAGCGAAGCAAACCTCTTGGGATTAGTGTGACATGAACAGAATGAGTATGAACAGACGCTGTGTCATTTTCTCTACATCAGGATGTCGGCATGAGATGAGAGGCTGCTTTCAAGCTGGGATTCTCAGTGTGTCTTCAAGGCTTCATTAACCGTGCCAAAGATTTCCGTTTGGTGTAGCTAATGCAGAGCACGTGTCTGTGTGATGGAATAGTTGTATTTTATTTAGGCATAAATGCTTGCCTCAGGAATGTTCGTCCCTCTGGTGAATCTCTAGCGGTTCTATGTAGAACACGGCATCAGAAACTACAGCTTTCAATCAGACAACATTTGGAAGAGAATCCCATTATCAAGGTATTAAGAACCCCTTTTTTTCCCCTGGAAGAGATTTTTAATTCCCTATTAACCAAAGTTATCTTTCATCTCTGAAGAAATATTGTTATAAGGGAAGGTTTATGGATGCTAAAAGCAAAGCGTCCTTTAGAGCACAGCTGTATGCCACGTCTCAGTGCCACCTGATGATCAACTTTCTTTGCACTTACGCACACACCCTGGAGACACCCACCACCAGACACAGAGCTTGTACATGTCCATTTGAAGTAAGGGGTGTATAAATTTTTTGTGAAAAAGCTGTAGGAAATCCTGCTCCTGCTGACAAGTCCCAGACTTTATGCGTTCTGCAATGATGTCTGGATTTTTTACCTCACTGGCTGGACGCATAGCCACAGGGCTTCATTTACGAAATATTAATTGCAAAGATCAGGACACAAGCCATGTGGCTGACTATGAAAGTGGAGACAGGTTACTGCATTTCACTTCGCTGGTGTGAACTTAATTAGTTCTATTCCCAGTTGTGTTCATTTAAACACATTACTAATTCAAGCAAGGAGAAGTGGTGCTCACCTTTAGAGACTGCTGAATAGAATTGAAATATTTTGGCTGTGAATTGAATTGGATTATTTTGAATTTGGATAGAATACATGTACTTTTTACCTTTATGGTTTGAATGGTTGAATTTTATGTGTTTATAGCAGTTGTTGAAAAAATGTACTTTGTGAAATATAGCTCTTTTTATATAGGTACGTCTTTGGGCATCCCGTTTCAATCCTGAGTGCTATTTACTACCTGTTTGGAGTTTCACATGTCCCATGTCCATGTGCGTTTCCTCTGGGTTCTCCTGCTTCCTACTACCACCCAAAACATACAGTAGGTGGACTGGTCAAACTTTCCCATCCAGAGTGTAGTTGTCCCTTAGACCCAGTGTTCACAGGATAGGCTCTAGATCCATGGCAATCCTGACAAGGATACAGTGATTACTGAAGATTTGGTTATTTCTTGCACTCTCCTGAACAAACATCTTATTGCATCTTATCTTCCTCTGGCAGCTTAATACGAAAAAGAAACTACGACTCTCATTAGTCGAAGATTAGTTCTGTCAGACAAGGAAGCTCTCCTGTGCAAATGCTCTCCTTCACTCGCTTTATTTTACCTTCTCTTGTTTTGTTTTATGCTCCTGCATGCGCATCTCCTTACAGTTTCAAGTGGATGGTGAATGGTGGACGTGGATCGACTACGAGCGCTTCCACGAGCTCATTCAGCAGTACGATGAGAGCAGCGGTTCCAAGACCTTCACCTCTCTGGACTACATGGCCAAGACTCCCAGTTGGGCCATGTTTGGAGCTCGGGAGAGAGGCTTCGACCCCTCAGACACGCGCTTCCTAAGGAAAAACAAGACCAAAGATATCTCTGGGTGCTGATGAAGACTCGCAGCTGAATCTCAATTTTTTAATATCTGAATTAGAGATGTCCATTTTATATAGACTTTCTCAAAAGGATCTAGGGTTTTGAAGGTCTGTATGAATCATCATTTCCCACATAAGAAAATAATTTTTAAAATATTAGGTCATATGTTCAACCTTTCCTCCAACATGGTCATACGAGAGTCAGTGCAAGGCCTATAGCTTCATTCACTAACGTACAGAAAGTCTTCTTTCAGTCTGGGGCAAAAATATTCCATTTAATTAAAATGTCACTTCACACACTAGCTAGTTCTTTTGTGTAATATTAGAATAAGGCCAACTGTGTCATGAGCTTTGGTTCTTTGGGGAATTTAATATTGCTGTGACATTGGATCTGCATATATATTTTTTTTTTAACTCTTGCTTTTTTCTCAGTCTGTGTACTCCCTTGTGGTTTCCTTCTGTGAATGTAGGTGTTACTTGAGCTTCCTTTTTGTGAATACTCATTATGTTTTGTTCAAAGAACTTTCATTATTTTGAGGATGAGTTTTTCATTTTTATTTAGCTTGCTTTAGGGTAATATCTGGATTTCAGGGCCAGCTGCTGAACGTAAGCATATCACGTGTTTTGACATTGTCGTAACTGCATTTTCCACATGTCGCTTTATTTTTAGTTTGCTCAAAAGGTGTCTCAAATGGGAACTGTTTTAACTGTTTGAATCAGAAGGTGTGGTGCCTTATTGAATTCTGAATAAAATATATGATGATTGTTAAATGTTGTTTTCCTTTATAGAGCAGTAACTACTGTGACCTGGGTAAGATGCTGAGTTAAGAGGCACGTAGCGTATAGTAAATGTCATTTACACTTAGTCAGTTATATAGTAGCTCTGTCCTGGATGTTTTTTATAGCCCTTTATTTGAATATCTGTAGTTTTCAAGCTTTTTATAATGCTATTCTTACCTCAGACCTCCCCATCCTCTCTTTAAATATAACCCTGTTATTTGATTTTTTAGAAATCATTCTCTCCATCCAGCTTTATTTAGAGCTAAGTCTATCTTTTGTGACTTCAGAAATTGACTAACAATGACATGAGGTTCCAGTTTTCTGATCAAGAACAACTCCCATCAAATATCACTGAAGCTCAGCGCTTTTTTGATGCAGAGGTGCACCATGACTAGTGACAGAATCAGCAGTACCGCATTACAAGTGAAGGCAGGACTATTGATTTTTATGTAGGCTTCATGGTCTCTGTGAAAAGGTTACCCTTCTTCTCCCTGAACAGATTTGGACCTTTGTGACTTCTCTGTCTCACTTATACAATCCCCTCCAGATTTATTGGCACACTTGAACAAAAATGATTGAATAAAATAAACTTTACATGCTCATTTATCAGTCTTGAAGTACTTCATAGGATTTTCAAAACATTCAGAAACGTGTGGGTGATGCCCACAAAGTTTTAAGTGTCGATGTGCTGGGAGAGTTGCACAGCATTAACAGAAGATGCCATGGCAAACAGAACTCCTTTATAATCGACCTTTCATCCTATGAAAAAAATCATACCGGACTTTAAACATCCTTTCCCTAATCGTGACCTGCACTAAATCTTTTGTCAGCTGCATCATTTGATTTTATACCTCTGCACAGACAGGCCTGCCCATTCTTCTGTCATAACTGAATGATTAGTTTTATGTGATGTAATGATTTAGTTTGTGTTGGATCACTTTTTTTTATATTCTTTAATTAATACCAATAATTTAAATCCACCGGGTATCAAAAACTGTTCTCTAAGGTACTCTTAGTCCCTGACCTAGTGAACTAGCATGAGGATGTTTAATAGAAATTCCGTAGCACTTCTTCAAGTCACTCAGGATAATGGAATATGATAAATGCTGTAAAAATGTAAAAAATAATGCAGTTTAAACTTGACAGTATATTGCATATAGAAAAGTGCAGTAATTCCTGCAATAGCATTACATCTACATTTACATCAGGCCTCTTTTGTGTAAATTTGCACACACTCAGGAGCACACGTAGGATAAAATTTGCAAAATTTCATGAATAGCAAATTATTTTTTGTGTAAACTCTCTTACAATTTACAGATAAAGCCTTTTGTATGAAGCTTGATAAATGAGGCCAAGTTAAAATTAAATATTTTTGAGTCTTTGACGCACCATAATCTAAGGCTATTCATTTGTGTAAAAAAAAAAAAATAAAAAAATTCTGTCAATACACCACCAGTAACTGAAGGGCATAAATGAGGATGGGCTAAAAGAAGATATTCAATTGTGTGAACTCTTTAGGTGATAACAAAAGGCTTTCCACTAAATTTTGGAAAATCCTGGAAATATTTTGGAAAATGTCCTGTGGGAATTTGCCCATGCCGCCACAAGAGCATTAGTGAGTTCAGACCTGGTGTTCAGTGGGGTTGAGTTCGGGGCTCTGTGCAGGGCACTCGAGTTCCTTAGCAAAACCATGTCTTCATGGAGCTGGCTTTGTGCACAGGGGCGTTGTCATGCAGGAACAGGTTTAGGCCTCTTAGTTCCAGTGAAGGGAAATTGTAATGCTACGGAATACAAAGATATTCTAGATAATTGTGTGCCTCCAACTTTGTGGCAACAGTTAGGGGCGGATCCACGTATGGGCATGATGGTCAGGTGCCCACAAATATTTGGCGATTGTAGTATACAATTTTAAACCCGTTTTCCAAATATTGAAAATATATCATTTTAAGAAACAGATAGCATACAGTATACAGTACATGTTCTTAGTCACAATCTCTTTTTGTCTTTGCGCCCCATCAATTTTTCTTTTCTCACAATATTTTTTAGGTCTTTTTATGAGCTCATTACCATTCCACCATATTTATAAGAGTATATTTGTTTGTTTTTTTGCTGTTGTCATTGTTATTTCATTCATTTTCAGTTATAAGCTGTCATAAAGGTGTATTTGTACCGTATTAATATAAAAGGACCAACAACACAGGATGAACGCTGGGAAGATCCAGCATGGAAAGATTATAATAACACATTCTTGCCATCACTGCTTCTACTCCTGTCTGCATCTACTCAAAATGCATGAGCACTTCCTCTTATCATTATTTCATCAGCCATACCCGCAGTGCACTTTACATTTATGTACTTTGCTGAGAATACTACATCATGAGAAAATGCTGAATACTGACCGTTTTAACATTTCTGCAATTTCACATGGGCTGAACAAAATGAGATCTCAAGTTTGACACGCATGCTCTGAGGAATATTCTGAATAAATGCAAACAAATTGTCAATTTGGGGGGGGTTTTGGGAAGTTTTTTTGTTGTCTAACCATGTCCTGTTTCTAGTGTATAAATTTTAGGTTCCACACGTATTGAATCCCTTTGTCATCCATTATCATTTGAGGGGGAAAAAATGTATTGTCAACACAAACCAGATAATAGATATTAAAAATACACACGCTTTAAAAAATTCCAATAAGCACAATTAAGCCCATAACAAAAAAGTTCCACGTTTCTGAAACAGCTGGAAATTTGCCAAAACATGGAAATGATTTACAGTTTAGTTGTTATCAATCTCACAGCAATAAGTTATTTGCAAACGTTGCAAATAAGAAGTCTTCCCTGCGGAGCCTGAACTTCCCAATGTATCATTCGAATTTTATTGGTCATGTAAATCATTATGCTTGTTGACAGAAGGGAACTGCATATAAAGAGAAACACCTGGTGCCCACAGTTAACCATGGAGGTGGATCCTGCTTGGGGCCGTTTTGTGGCTAGTGGCGCAGGGACTCTGGTGAAAATTGATGGCTCATGAATACCGTACCGGGGTGTCATTTATCAAACGTAGAACAAGTTCTAATTCTGTCCATAAGAAATGCCAGTACACAATAGAAAAATTTTCACACATGCGTATGCACAGCTACATGCAAACGAACGTTGATAAATCCTACACATTGTAATTTGTTCTGCTTGTGCATGGCTACTCACATTTATTTAAAGGAATGCCTTGAAATCACCGTATATGGTATACAGTACAGTTACCCTTATTTAGGATAATTTATTGCGTTACGAGTGATATGAATGCATGTAATGAGTGCATATGGGTGTATTATTTGGTTGGGAAATGGCAGACCTGTCATCAAAGTTTTGGTTGAAATATGCATGGGGCTAAGAACCTTAGAATAGAATAGACCCAAAAGTTGCTGGCAGTGATCCATTACAATTGTACTGGCAAACAACGTATATGGTTTTACTTTACATTTCATCTGTGTCACCTGTGTGTACTTTGTTGGGGTTGCCTTGCTCAAGGGCACTTCAGCCGTGGATGCAGAGGGAAGGGAAAGTGCTGTTCTTTCATTCCCCCCACCCACGCATTTTTCCTGCCGGTCCAGGGACTCGAACCAGCGACCTTTCGGTCCCAAACCTGTCCCTGTACTGTTTGACGCGGGTGTTTGAACATGGCTCAGTGAGCAGCAGCACGATACAGTCTCTACATGCAGCTGTGTCGGCTTCACTGTGTAAATATCTCGCCAATAATCTTCTGTTAAGTGCACTAGCTGCTGCGCTCTCCACACACTGATATTCACTTAGCAAAATAATTAGCTTGCAACTTTAACTACATAAATTTGAATAGTAAATGAGAGTGCTCTATCTGTCTGCTATGCCCTGTTGTTCCGGTGATGTTCATTTCGTGAAATAACTAATTCAGAACTAATCCTGGAGTAACTAAGACTCTTTAAATCTCTGTAAGCATCAGGCCGAGGTGCAGGTTAAAGCCCAGCTTCCCCCAGCATTCCAGTGGGGCACTCATTAGGATGGGTGAACCAACGATTTATACACAGTCTAAAATGAATTAAGGCTTCAACCTAAAGATAAAATAAACTAAATAAAATTGAAGAATGATGACTTCTGCCTGGAATAACAACACCCTTTTGCCAAAATATCTGTACTAAAGCTGAGAAGGAGGAAAGCAGTTCTACAAAAGGAGGCTGTGTATTTTACATCTGCTGACAAAGACAAAGATGGATCTGATGTGAAATATATAAGTAAGGTAAGTTTAAATTTAAATGTCATCCTTTGTTCGTTTTTTTTTTTTTTTTTTAACAGTTAGGGGCATCAGTAATGTTAGACTGGAACACACCAAACAGGTGTGAGGGCTGGAAAAACATTGGCTTCATAGTGTCTGCTTTCTCATACAGGGCATGGAGTATTCAGTTGTGTGCATTTTGATCTATTATTATTATTTTTTTGGGTATACAGAGAAGAACTTATAAACAAACTTATAAGCAAACAAATATGACAGGTGAGAGAAATTATAACATAATGTCCTATCCCATGAACGTATCATGTTTGAATTCCATTGTAATGGAAAACTCTTATTGTATGTAGAATATTGCGCTGTTCCTTATTTATGACCCGTCACATCAAGTTGGGTATTAAGTCGCATTTTAGGTGATTTGAGTTCTGCATTTCCTCACGTTCCTGGTTCAATAAGCAATATTTTGATGCCAAGTTTATTAATGTATCATGTCCTTATGTCCATGTTAAGTATTTTATTACTGTACCATGTTCAAAGCAACAGTGCGAGTTTGTTTACAAGGAGGGCCTCAGAAAACTCTATCAGAATCTTATTTTTAGAATATTTAAATGATGATTCCATGATGTAATAAGAAAGTGGGAATCTTCTGCCCCATTTTGACACCAGGATTTCCCTTCTACCCCTTTACATAACTTTGCCAGTAGTGCGGTTTTATGCATAAGAAGTGCATGTTTTTCTGTCAAACCTGGCGTAACAGCTTGTATAGTGTTCATTAAAGTGCAATGTTGAAAACAATGTTTAAGATTAAAGAGTCTCAATCCTGTTGAAGGATCAGGAAGATAAGGCATTTATCAACCAATTTTTGCCAAAATTTAAGATTTTGAACAATTTCCTCTACCAAACCCTAGTGGAAGTAACCTGTGTGACTGAACACCTGACTTGATATGAGGGGACACATATAGCCTAATGCTTTAGGTGAGACCATGCTAATATGTAGAGTTTTTTTTTTTTTTTTTAATCGTTCTTGCAGCCAATAGATGTTCTCATTTATTTCATGCTCCAGTGTTGATTCTACCAGAGAAGATAGTTCCCTTGGAAGACTTGCCTTGTGATGACCATATCAGCCCAAACAGCAAACTGAAAACAATCTCTGGAGAGGGAAAGCCTCGTCTGTGTTTATTTGTGACTAAGAGCATCAACCCTGGAGAAGAGATCACATACACCTATGGTGATTCTGAGTGGCCTTGGAGAAGCAAGGAATTGAAGATGACTCTATAGTGTTACTGATGCCATGCATAAATATGCGGCTATAACCATAAGTCATTACATGCTACTTTAATCTATTATGTTCCCAAACTTTTACAGTGTTATAAGAAATCTTTACAGATTGCAGCTGAAAAACACCAAGTACTGCCACAAGAAAAGAGTACTACAGCACCCAGTGAGGTAACTTGACTCTGCCACGGCAGCACTTATTGAATCTAGGACAGTCACTGAGGTTACAGCATTGCTGACTACTGTGAGGGCCAAGTTGGAGTCCAAGAGAAGAGACAGAAAAGGTCATTTTGCGATATCATGTTCTGATTAATTATCCCCCATATGTTATGAGCAGCTCATTCATTGCTTCAACAATGTGGTGACGTATTATGTCATAGATCTTAAATTGAAATCGAAGAATTTTGTCAAAGTGTCTATATTTTAAATTCCTTTGACCAATTTGTTACTTTCTATATGGTTATTTCATGTGGTTATTTCGTATGTAATGGACCCGAACCGGCCTTGGCCGTCTCACAGGAGGCCCCGAAGGAAAAAAAAATTAAGGCATATTTTGTTCAACGCTTTGACATATAACACGTGAATGTAGAAAAGGTGTGAGAAGTGTTTCAAATGGATCACTAACAGTGTATTTGCACAGAGAGCTCGCAGGTAGGATACGTAAACCTGGGCCATTAAGGATTTAGCTTCTCTGTGTATGTGACATTGTGTATGGCTGAGACCTGTTTTGTAGGAACACTGTGTCTAATGAGGACATTCAGGAACTATACTGTAAGGCTCCTTTACCAAAGGAATATTAGTGTGCGTCTGTGCGTCTTTGGGGGCTGTAGTGAATTTTGTGTTTACTGGCTTATGTATGGCGCAGACATGGCTTAGCAGTACACTGGGCATTAAGTGGCCCCTGTAGAAATGTGTTATTTAATGTACATCAGCAGCTTTGTGTGTAGTGTCTGACAGAATTGTGGTCTCGAGGGACTTCACTTTGTAAAGCTATATCATGGGCACTGTACACTTTATTAGGTACATCTTCCCTTAATTTTGCATTTAATAGATGTACAGTTACTGACTGGAGTTCATCTCTTGCGCTGTGGAGTGTGTTTGCATCCTCATCCCTCATCCCTCATCTTTCATTTTAGTCGTGCCATGGCTTAAGGCAACAGTTGTGGTGTTTTTATGCAGTGTTAATTTTGTCGGTAAAACTTTTGACAATAAGTATTCATTGATGACCTTTTGTTTCATGACAAAATTGTAAAGTCAACGTAAATGAAAAATATTTGATAACGAAAATTATACTGAGCTTTCTGTTCATTATGGCTGATGAGTAAAAACAAGACCAAATAGCTGGCTTTGTTCAGGAAGACAACCTAGCTCACTTCGCAAGGAAATTTTTACAGACAGCAGAGATATCCTTCAGCAATATTTTAATATTAATAATATATTTACAATATATTACCTTCCCTATTTCATATTCCTGACTGTAGTTGGTAAATGGAGTTGGGAAAACTCCTGGATTCTAACTGGTATATGAGTCAGGATACTCACGGTGTTGGACTTGACCAAGTAACATCTTTGTATGAAAATACAATGGTGGTCATCACGGTGCCCTCTTCACTCCATAACTAGCAAAACAGTAAAAAAGTCGTGGCTAACTCCACAGAACTTCCACATAGCAACAACACAATCAGTCTTGTCTCCATTGTCTCCAGTGTTGTATTTCCAGAACCTTCTGCACTATGTGTTCAGGAAGTGATGCCATGGGGAGACCATAAGGCCTACTGTGTCTCACACATACCCTGTTTCCTCCCATAAAAGCCCATCTTAAAGCTACAAGGCACATTTTACAAGTATCATGAAACTGTCAGAAAAAATTATGACAAACTTTTACTAAAATTGGACAAAAATTTATTAAAACTGAATTCCATTGACTAAATCTTGACTACAACAAAAGGAAACAAAAAGACTAAAATGAGACTAAATTGTAATTCCAACTTTCAAGTGACTAAAAACTAGTAAAGGGACTAAGCTTAAAATTCTTGTCAAAGTTAACACTAGTCCTATATGTATAGAAAAAATAACGAATTTGGTGCAAAAATTTTAATTTATTATGGGTTTTCTGAGATCATCACATGGTCAAACTTATATGTACAGCAGACCTAATATTTAGTTAAATGTCCCTTAGCAAGTTTCACCTTGACCAGATGCTTTTGGTAGCCATCAACAAACTTCTGGAGAATTCTGGTTGAATATTTTACCACTCTTCTTGGCAGAATTGGTAGAGTTCAATTAAATTAGTTGGCTTCCTGGCACAGTTGGTGCATTGTGCCAGTTCCCCAGGCAGCAGAACAGCCCCAAAGCATGATGCTACCACCACCTGACCATTTCCTCTCTACTGAGGGTGACACTTTTGGTCTTCTTCCAGAAAAGTGGCTTGGCAAGGTGGCTACTCCTCCCAATAACCTGCACTTATGTATAATCATTTGAACTGATGATCTTAGAATATTCAGTTGCTTATAAATGGCTCCAAGAGACATTCCTGAGTTGTGTAAATCTGTGATCCTCTTTCTCAGCTCTGCACTGAGCTCCTTTCCCATTATACTGTGTGCTGGTCAAACTAGTGACATAGAAACCATGATCACTAACAGGAAGTTAAAAGGCTTTGGCCTTAGCAAGTTAAGCGAGATTTTGGAAATTTCAGCAACATTGAAATAATAATCTATATGTATAGTTTTCACAGTGTATGTATAATTTTGGCCTTGTGTTCATTTCAGAAAACTTAAAATTTATTAAACCTTGGACACAAATTTCTTGGATTTTTTGGATGTTGTACAATCATTCTGCCACAGAAAAAGAACAGTTCAAAGAATTCATTGAAGACCAATTAATACCATGATATACATGTCCATGATAACATTAATGTTCATATATGTAAACTTCTCACTAGGACTGTAGTCTCTATTAATGTAAGGCATACATGTTTATATACGTGTTTGTTTAGGCACAACTACAGCTGCTCTGTTCATGTCCCATAGAACATCTGCTTTTTTGTGTAGTTAGCTGCCGACAACTTTCACAATATTAAATGTTAAAATCTAAGAGGTTGTGCATACTTCATATGTGTACCCACATCTATGTGTGGGTTTCATATAACACTGAATATTTTGGAGATTTCACCACTGACCAAAAAAACCTTGATAAATAGATATCTCAATATTCAGATTTCTTTTCTGAGACTACAGGGAGTGCAGAATTATTAGGCAAGTTGTATTTTTGAGGAATAATTTTATTATTGAACAACAACCATGGTC
>JAQQZR010000003.1:13238442-13253743 GCA_030068235.1 Notoglanidium macrostoma | reverse complement strand
TGGCCAAGGATAGGTGTGCCAAGCTTGTGGCATCATATTCAAAAAGACTTGAGGCTGTAATTGCTGCCAAAGGTGCAACGACAAAGTATTGAGTAAAGGCTGTGAATACTTATGTACATGTGCTTTCTCAGGTTTTTTTTTTAATAAATTTGCAAAATCCTCAAGTAAACTTTTTTCACGTTGTCGTTATGGGGTGTTGTGTGTAGAATTCTGAGGAAAAAAATGAATTTAATCCATTTTGGAATAAGGTTGTATCATAACAAAATGTGGAAAAAGTGATGCGCTATGAATACTTTCCGGATACACTGTATATATAAAAATTTTTCGTTATGGTCATTCTGTATGTAATGGACCAAACTGGCCTCAGCCGTCTCACAGGGGGCCGCAAAGAAGAGAAAAGGTAAGGCATATAGTGTTCAAAGCTTCCATGTATAACACGTGAATGAAGAATCAGTTGCACTTGGGTTGGGTTGGGTTTCACTAACAGTGAATTTGAGGAGGTTTTACTGCACAGAGAGCTAGCAGGTAGCGATTGTATGCTTTCAAAGCAAAAACAATGCACTTGATTCTGGAGAGGGTGAGCCAGCATCTTTAAAGGCTGTTCTTTAAAGTCTTCAGGATGGAACATGCTGTACTTTTTGTCTCATTAGGGAATAAAAGGAGGCTGGTGAGGGAAGTGTTTATAACTGTTGTCCTATAAATGACAACAGGAACTAACTTGTATCCTGGGCATTCGGTTAACATAATTACCTCAGGAAAAAATAACAACAACAAAAACAAACAATTAAAAAATATAACTGAAAAATTAGGAACATTACTTTCTTTAGATTTTATTTCCGGCTCTGAGCCTCAGCATGTCACAGTCACGCTAACACCAAGACAATATTTTTTAAAATAATAAAAGAAATTGCTTTTACTCCTCACTTCCTATAGAGTAACACTCATCCGTCCACACTATGAAACTTCAGTTTAATTACATCTTAGATTCTGCTGTTTTGTACGTGACATGCTATATGCTGTTACATGTATGTCAGATAGTCTTATGCCAACTACTGTTCTTGTGTTTCCTGTACCTTGGGTGTATATACAGTTTCTGAGGACTTAACCTGACCTTGGTGTTCACTTCCTGGTTAAATGCCGCTTTCTGCAGCTCCAGCTCCCGCTTGGAGTCGGCCATTTTGGTGTCGGCTAAGAACTTCACGTCCATCATTTCTTTCTTGCACTCAGCTTCCTGGGCAGGGCAAACGGCAAATGGAGGAGGATGTTTGATAAAAGTCATAATTGAATAGAGGTAGTGCTCTGTGCTGGGGCTATTTCAGTTGAAAAGCTCTTACTCTAATTCCGGCATCTCGTTCTGCCTCGGCTACACCGATGTCTGCGTCCCTCTGCACAGCAGCCGTCTGCGTTTTCCCCAGAGAGCTCAGATAGTCCAGCTTATCGTACACATCCTGCAAAAAAACACCAGTATTTATAGTCAACTTCATATTTTTGTCATACAAAAATTTCAAACCTACAGTTCTTTATTACTTGGGCTTCACTCATTTATACTTAGAAATGTAACTGAGATTTATTATTATGGTAGGATCCAGAAGACTTAAAACCACTACCAGAACTGCTTCTTTTCATCACGTATGAAAGCTAATGCACGAATTTTGCACTGTTGATTTTAAACTCCTTCTCAGGCCATTTGTGTTCATTTTCCAAATCAGCACATTAGTCCATATACACATTACTGCTCTGTGCAAAGAAGCTAAAGTCGCTTGTGCAACGCCTCTCTGGACGACATGCAACTCTTAATTCATTGCCTTGCTGCTGTGTTCGCAAAGGTCAGCTCCCAGTTTACGCTGGACTTTTCAAATCGCACCCAATAAGATAAGGCCTCACATGTGATGTGGCAAAGACGCATGTTTTCTCCCATCTCCCCTAGAGGAAGAGCGAAACTAGAACATTTTCAGTTTGAGATTCACATAAATGCTGGGTTTAGAAACATTCAGAATGACCTAGGCTTATAAATGATCGAAGTTTTCAAACATCTCCTGATGATGCAGCATTGTTTCAACCTCACAGTAAAAACTCTCATCACTCGTACAGTGTGCCTACCTTATCAGGGAGCAAAACGCAAACTGCTGATCATCTCAGCCCTTCAAGCAAATGGCATGTTCGAACACATAGCATTCTTTTCTGAACCACTGACACCTGATATTAACTTAATTTCTGATTTATGTATTATACACACTCAGTCAAGTCACACAAACTGCTTTCAGTCAAGAAAAACAAACCTTTCTTTCACTTACAGTGGTGAAGAACCACCTAATCTTATTTCATAAATATAATCTGGTTAGGCTTAATAAGTATATTTATATTAGTAAGAAATAAGTAATTTTGATGCAGGTATGTACAGCAGATCTTCACTGCAGCTTCAGTACTCACTTTGATGGTGAAGCTCAGGATCTCGATGCCCATCCGGCCCACGTCAGGTGCTGCAACCTCACGCACCAGCTGGGCAAATTTGTCTCTGTCCTGGTAGATTTGTTCAACTGTTAAAGTGCCTGTCAATTATTACAAACAAGCAACAGAACACTTTAAAGTCTAAAGTATAACAACACAATCAGACAATAGAACAGAATAGTTGTAGTAAATGTTTCACCTAAAATTGAACGTAAATGTCCTTCCAGGGTTTGCAATACCACAGCCTTTATTTCCATAACAGACTTCCCCAAAAACTGCTCACAAGCAATAGCCAGCAAGTCGTAGTCAGTCATGACCTTCACCTAAATGGTGTCAGGATAGAGGGATAGTAAATATTTATTCATCGATATGCACTAGTGATGAAGATGTGACTATAGTACACTGCCATCTAGGGGTGTCAGAATACACACTGGTCATGAGTCAATTTGATTTGATTCAGGATACTGGCTTCATGATTCAGTTCAATTCTCTGAATATTTTTGAACAAAACTTTGAGGTAGAAAAATTATGACCTGATTCAAAACAATGTGCATTTTAAGCTGTATAAAACTAAATATAATTCACAAACTTCTATGAACTGAGGGTTAATATTGTTTAAAAAAAAAGCACTACAGGTACCAGATAAATAAATAAATAAATTTGATCGACTAAAAGTCTCTGATCCTGGTAAAATGATTGAAACATAACGAGCTCCGCAGCAGCGCCTGAGGCATCACCTCATCCATAAATAGAGCTCCATAGCGCCACTGTCAGCCTCGTTCTCGGGCACTGTATGCAGAGAGGGGTTGGTGTAGTTTAAACACTACTGAAGAGTACTCTTTTTAATCGTTATAACCATACAACATTTAACATGTGTAGGTAGCTGTGACCTGGAACTATCAGCCAGTGTGCCCCCTATATATTTTATGGGTTGGACCGAGAGGGACCTCTAGTCCTCAAACAGTGCAACTGCATTAGATGCATAATTAAAGATGACAACCCAAGCCCTTTATAGCCCTATTACACAGTTCCCTTAGAGCTAAATGAAATGTCTGTGACATGCTTTGGTCAAAGTACCACAAGGATAAAGCACCACAACACCTTCTCACCCAGGCTGAACAGCCCTGTATGTGAACCGGCACTGAAAAAGTGACGTTTTACTAATATATCCCCATTAACAGAATGCTAATGCACACAATGTGAATCTGACACATTCCCACGATGTACATCATCCCTTTTTTGCACGCCATCATGTCTTTGTGTACCTGAGCCACTCCGGTGACTGTAATGGCCACTCCTTCCGCCGTCTCCACACTTTCACACTTGGGTTGTAAAGTCATGATCTCAAGTGTAAGCCTGTGGAAAAAAAAATAACCAGCAGTGTTATACGAGGCCGGAGCCATTTGGTTTTTAAAGCAGGCACATTACTGTGTCATCCTGTGGATGATGTATAAAATATGTATAATAAGAGCTGTACTGCTCGCTGAATGGTTTTGAACACCTGGAGTTTATGTTTTGTTCCAGTTTTTTACCACAGATGCTGATTGATATTCTATAACAGCAGCTCTAACGGTTCGGTCAGCCAGAAGGCAAATGACAGGATAATATTAACCTGCTTATTTTATAATGTTATTGTATCTACAGCAACCGCAACATAATTCACATGGACTTGTATGGCAGACACTGAATATAATCCAAGTCTAAAAATAACAGATTATTTAGCAGAGATGGTGAAGCCTTCTGTACTGAGATGTTTATTTAGCTTTTATGGACGGAGCCGCCCATGTCAGTGCTCAGTAGCAGATAGAGGTAAAGCTGCTCCTTTATTGGATCCACCACAGGGGAGTCTTAAGGAGGGAGGAGGCTGAATTCCGGCAGGAACAGTGCTGTGTGGCTCAGGCCGAGCTACTTTCTTTGTTTCCCTGTTTACAGATCCAGTGCTGCGTACGAGCACCAGATTGTTTTTCAGCGCAGACACAGAATGGAGAGCAACCAGACCGTGAGGAGCTATTCACTAAATCTGACAAAAGTATATTGGATTAGAGTCGGTGACTGCACCTTTAGCGGTAAAACATAAACATGTGGCGTGCTAGAAGTGTCTAATGACTGATAAAAACTTTGCCCTTTTCTGATTAGACTTGATCTAGATTGTTCCAATAAAACACATTAATATCTGAAATTACTCATTAAATACTTCTTACTCCACAATTAGATTTTCAGATTTTGTATTTAAAAATGAGTTTATTTATACAGAACTGCTTAAACATATTACTAAATAATATAATATATAATATAATACATAATAATTTTCTTTTTATATGCCAAACTACCGTTTTTTTTTTTTTTTTTTTTTTTTTTAAAAAAAAGCACTACAATATATTTAAAAAATATATTTAATTTAAAAATAACCATAAATTTAATTTTGCAATACATATAATGAAATCTTATTAAGTTAGACATACACAACTAGATGTGACACATACTTCCAATATTTACAGGGTGGTTGCTAATGCCTTGTGGATTACATTAAAAAGCATAAACAGGATAATAAAACAGATTATGATCCGTCTGAGCTCATGCTCAACTTCCACCCCATCACCTTACACTGACATGCCTAGGAATGTCTGATTTGGTCCACCTCTGTGTGATGCTCAGGGTCTCATAAGACTCCAGATAACTGTTTATATAGATTATAGATGTATTATCTGAGCACAAATGCATGTCTTGGATGAACACAGAGCCAGAGACGTACCTCAGTCTAACTTCATGCATAGACAAAATAAACATGAAACAGCAGTATAAGCAGACATGGATATAGATATACAGACCATGTCCACGTTAATGCGTTTTAGTTTTTAAGCAGCGTTTTAAAATGAAAACCATCTCTGTCCAGACGAGCATAATTTACATCTATACGAAAACATGTCACATGACCATTCACCTACCCTATACATGCGCGTTTTGGTATAAACAGGAAGCAGACTGTCTACACTGCAGTTGGTTGCCTAGTTGCAGATCACACGAATAACAGCTCCCCTCCTGCACATAATGTACCTGTAGGCAGCTGAAACATTGCAAAATGCAGAATGTAACTGCACAACAGCTGCTAGCAAAGACAACAAGATCAGCAACGCTTGTAGTTCGTTATCCATGCTGCGTTCACCACTGGTTAATGTCGTTTGTTTACTTCCAGAAAAGGTTAACGCGACAGGAGCGTGACGAATCAGGGAAGGACAGGTCATGAATGATAACTCCCAATCAGGAAGCGAACGTGCGTGTCTGCGTCATCATTTCCAAACTCTGGAGTAGTATGGACGTCAGGTGTACATGTAGCAAAAGTGATGTGTTTTAAAACTTAAAGGTGTTAGAGTGGAAATAGCCTCCAACTGCTACTGCGGTGCCACAGATGCAGGTTTTTAGAGCTGTGGCACTTCCCTGTTTACTGCAGCCTGTTTACTGCAGAACAAGATCTATCCATCCATCCATCCATTATCTATACCGCTTTATCCATCAGGGTTGTGGGGAAGCAGGAGCCAATCCAAGCATCTTCGGGAGAGAGGCGGGGTACACCCTTTTTTAAGTGTCTGATGTGGCACATTGTGGCACACTGCCCAGCATTGTGGCTATAAGCTGTGGTGTTTTCTCTTCACACTGCACACGAGAGACATTATTCTGGAGTCTGGCGAACATCCTTATTTTCTCCTGATATGCCTTACTGTGTGTAATAAGCAGGAATTTGTATGACAGCTTTACGCTGGACTTTTTTTTTTGCTTCCTTTCATCGAGTGTTTCCACATATCTGATTCTGAAAAGATTATCTTTCTTTCCTCCAAGCACTCTAATTAACTTTCCTAGTAATTGCCAATGTGTGGAGTTCAGCGGATGTTGGGATTCAGAACGAGTAGAAGATGATATAGTTACGGCATCGAGTTACAGTATCGAGCTGCACAGTGACGAATAATTACTGAATTAGCCAGTAGGAATTTGTTCTTTTGCTGGTTGTTCAATGAAAGATTTATAAAAAAAAAAAAATAACGGTGACTTCTAGCCTACTGATCCTACAACTACAAATAAAAATGAACAGCATGCTTTGAATCACCCGAGACCTGAAAAAGAGTCATTTATAACAGAAAAACATTTACCTTCTAGTAACCGTGTAATAAACCATCTACTGATCATAACAGCATGATGATCATGATTATATTAATAGTTATTCCACAGCAGGGTGAATTCTCGGCTCTGATTGGTCAGAAAGTGTGCATTATTTTTGTATAACAGCATGACAATAGGTTAATATAAATGCACTTGTTCTAATATGTCCTTCTGTCCACAGTAACAGTTCATACACAGGGAGCTGTAAGGCAGACACGCCAAATAAAAGAGGCTAATATAAAGGCTAATAACAAACAGATTAATAAAACGTATTGTTTATCAAAGTAAAACCTCCAATTGTGGATGGTTTGTGTTAGGAGACATTTTCTCAACATTTACAGAGAGAGTCTCGGCCGTCAGCGATTTGCAACAGTCACGGTGCTTTGCAAAGTTTCCCAGCATCAGGACGGAGGAGTTTCCATGACGGGCTGCGTAACGTAAGCATTAACACAAAATAACCGAACTCACAGAAGTTCCACAACTAACTATAAACCGTTCAAATGTGTGCGACATTTCATTCATTAAGAAATGAAACATTGTAACTGTGGTACAAGTGGAATAACACTCCAGACTGTGCTGTTATGCAAAAATAATGGCACCCTTAGTGAACAGTAGATAAATTGTTACTGTGTTTGTATATCTCTGACTCATTACACATCTAATTAAGACAACTAAATTATAGTAGATGATTGGATTAAACTTACGTTTGTGCATCTGACAGGAACCACCATGCCCAAGCCCATCCACCCACCACGTAGGTCTTCTGGTCTGACCCACAACAGCCACCTAGAAAACAACAGATAGGACCTTCATTCAGATTCACTAAATATTTGCTAAAAGGACGATCTCAGACGGTGATACAACCTCCTTAAAAGTCTCATTTATTTATACTTTTTGTGTCTTTTTTAAACCTCTCCATATGACTATCTCTTACAGATTAATTGTTGCTTTGTTTTTTTTATTCAGGCCTCAATGAATACATTAAATTTTTTTATTAATTATAACAGAATTCAGATTTAACATGCATTTCGCATGCAATATAAACAGAAATGTCAAAAAAAACGTCCGAGGTTATTGTTTGCCGAAGTTAATCATGAACTAATTTGACTCGGCCAACGCTGAAAAATTATTTTCCAACTATAAAATTCCAGATGGCCAACAGAATGGTAAACTAGTCTGCTAGTCTACTCTCACGTGTTCCCATTTCCTTTTCCCAAAACTGTTATTGTGAATCTTTCACAAGGAATCTAATTAAAAATATAATTGCAACCATGCTCCTTACAGATCATGAGGTCATTTCGATGCTGCAATACTCTCCGGGGGCTGACAAGATGTTCAGATTGAAATACTATAGTTTTTGAAGACTAAAACACTATAAAATGTCTTAAAATACACAAGATTTCACAAATAGGATGCAAATACAAATAATTCTGTTTCTCTTCCAAAGCAGTTTGAGATCACAGCTTTAAGAACAGTCAGTGAAAGGTGGCAAGTTTGGTGTAAATTAGTTTCACGTTTGTATGTACAGTTCTGTGCAAACGTCTCGAGCCACCCCTCATTTTGCTTCCAGAGAGCCAGACTTTCTTGTATATTTGTAATGTAGTCTTGAGGAGTAGTTCTTCCGGCTTCCTGCAAACCTCGCTGGAAAAAGCATGATGGAACACGGTCATGCGCTGGCCTCCTCAAAGTCCAGATCTCAACATTATTGCAGTGTGGGATCATCTCAACAGAGAACAGGAAAAAATGCAGCTAACATCTAAGGAAGAGGTTTGGGATGTCCTTCAAGAAGCCTGGAGAACTATTCCTGAAGAAGAATTACCTCAGAGAGTTCAGGCTGTGTTGAAGAATACAGTGGTCATACAAAAAAAATATTGACTTTAAATATCATTAGAATTAAACAAACTCTGTGTTATATTCTGTATTCACATGTATGACTGTTGCAAGAATTTACTGTACCTACTGTCCTAATTTCTTAGCAAAATATAAGAAATGAGGGCAGAGGGGCAGCTCAAGACTATCATACATCATACATTAGATAAGAATTGTCACCAACTTCATCTTCACAATCTCAGGTTTCCCATAGATACAATAAATGCTTTTGAACCCTATCGTGTGTGTCTACTTCTTTATGATTATATTCAGTATCAGCAGTGCATGTCAGTGTTATGAATATAAACCCATGACGATATTGAGATATTAACACTAGATCTTAGAGAGCTGTTTAAATGGTTTTCATTTGATTCAGAAATACAGAGAGAGAAAAACAACAACTCGGCTCCTGCCATGTATCTCCTCCAATCTAAATAAATAAATAAATAAGCAAGCCACCCGGTTACAAACACACGCTTTTTATGTATAAAGACGCGCTTAGAAACATAGATGTATTCATGCATTACATTGTGGGAGCTTTTGTAAATAGCTAGCTAAGTTTAGAGTTTAGAGTCGGTTAGCTTAGCTCGCTAGTTGACAGCAGAAATGAAACGGCTAGTATGCTAGCTAACATACCTGATACAACGAGGGCTTCATTCGGTCCTACAGTCAAGCAGCTGCCCATAATCGCATGTGTTAGAACAATAAACACTGCTTATAAATCAAGTGACAGCTCGAGATTATGTAATTGTATTTGTTTTATCGGCGCGATAGGAGATTAAATAGTTTACTGGAAGAAAGCCTTCCAAGTGCACGCGCCCCGCCCTGATGCGGAAATGTTTATGGTCACAGATTAAACCATAAACACATCTGACCACGCCCACTGTTCCTGACTCCGCCCAGTGATCGTTGGTCCCGCCCATTCTCTACAGCTAAAACGTAGATGTTCTAAAAAAAAAAGCCTGGGAAAGTTTTATTTCTAATAATCATATCAATATATAACAATTTCTGATATTAATAATTTTTAATATTAATTAAGTAATGATATTATTATTCTTGATTAGCTTTTTTTAATGAGGGCCCTTACAGAACTTTCCCTCAGTGCCCCTAAATTTTAGACTGTTTCTGTCCACATCTGGCCCACATGCTAATGCATACTGCTTCCCATTCATCTGCCATTAAATTTGACAAAAGATGGTGATTTGCCTTAAATTGTACAATGAAAACAAGTAATCTGTTAGTCACTGCTGAGTTTAAAGTGGATTAACAGAAACTCTTTAGACCAAACAAACATCCATCCATTATCTATACCGCTTTATCCGTCTGGGTCGCTGGAAGCTGGAGCCAATCCCAGCATCTTTGGGCGAGAGGCGGGGTACACCCTGGGCAGGTCGCCAGTCCACCACAGGGCTAATACAGACAAACAACCACACATGCTCGCATTCACACACATCTGCATGTCTTTGGACTGTAGGAGGAAACCGGAGCACCCAGAGGAAACCCACACATGCACAGGGAGGACATGCAAACTCCGCACAGAAAGGCACCCCAGGTGACCTGGGGCTCGAACCCAGGACCTTTGTACTGTGAGATGACAGTGCTAACCACCACACCACACCACACCACACCCCCGTGCCCCCCCCCCCAATACAAACATGTTTTTCAAAAATACAGATTTACCAATGAAAAATGGTGCATAGAGGGTTAATGGCCCCGCTCAAGGGCCCAACAGTAGCAGTTTGGCTATGCTGGGCTTGAACCTTTCTACCTTCTGATCAGTAACTCAGAGCCTTAAAAGGGGCTGGCTCATCCTTCCCAATATTCCAAAACCAATCAGAAAACATCCTAGGGCATAGATCTTAAATTGTAACAGGAAATTGAAGATATTTTGTTAAGGTGTCTATATTTTAAAATCTTTTGACTGATCCATTCTGTTTTCATATGGTTACTCTGTTGTAATGGACCAGAACCAGCCTTGGCCATATGGTGCACAAACCTGAAGGAAAGTGAAAAGAAGGCACATTTTTGTTGAAAGCTTCTATGTCTGACATATAGATAAAGAAAATGTTCAAGATGGGTTTCGACCGGATCATGAACAGTGAATTTGTAGAGGTTTCTCTGTACAGAGAGCCAGCATGTAGCAGCCATGTGCTTTAACACATTTAAACAATCTATCTATCAGGACACACCTGTTCAACAAGAAACACCTGTCAGTTACATGTTCAAATGTAGTATTTTTAATGACTTGAAAAATGGGTGGGTTCAAATGAAAAAGTTCAAAACAAAAAACACAGAGCATTCTGGGAAGGGTGAACTGGCCCTTTTAATGTGCCCACTGTTGGCAGCAGAGTGGTGCAGGAGGTCTCGTTTTTGACTGACAGCTCCAGGGTCCCAGGGTTCAATCCTGAACTTGGGTTACTATCTGTATGGAGTTTCTGTGCATGTTCTCTCCATGTCCACTTGGGTTTCCTCTCCAGTTTTCTCCCACCTTCTAAAACATTCCAGTAGGTGGATTGAATAAGATAAATTGCACCTAATTGTGAATAAGTGCATGAATTTGTGTGCATGGTGTCCTATCTAGCGTGTATTCCTGCCATATGCCTGGTGTTCCCGGGATATGCTCCGGATCCACCATGAACTTGACAAGGACAAAGCAGTTACTGAAAGTGAGTGAGAGAACAGCTATATGAATAAAAAAAGAGAATGTTAGGGATTGGGATTCTCCTGTTAGCATTTTCTGTATAGACATAAGTGAATACTCACTGAATAGACATACTCACTGGACAGATTCTACTTGAGCCTTTCCCTATACCCCATGTAATATACCATCCTAAAACATACACATGGTCAAAGAGGGTATGGAATAGGTTCTCAAAATGAGACCCAAGACTTATAGCAAGGGGTCAGTGGTTTCAATGTTGTTGTTTTTTTTATGTTATGGAGATGGAGATGGAGATGGAGATCATCATCATCAACTACTACGAAAGCTGCTACAGTGGTTGTAGATATAATTTAGTTACATAACCAGTTAACCCATTTGAAATAGGTATTTTTTTTTACCTTTCTATTACAAAGCTCAACAACTTCAATCAAATATATCACCATCATTAGGCAAAGTGCTGGTAATATTAACATGCTACAATCTACAATTCAGGGTAAATGGTTTCAGTCCTGTGGTTGAAAAGTTAAATAATTAAAGGCCTTAATGGACATTCTAAAAATGAATATAATGGAATATAGCTTCCCAGTGTGCCAAATAATGTATGATCATTATCATAAATGCAATTTTATTTTATCCTAGATGGGGCCTGTGGCTGCAGAAAGTTTGAGATCCCCTGCACTATATAAAGTGTGTGATAGTACCATGCTGATATTGTAAAGGAACAAACATGTTAGGGATAGTAGGTAATGCTATAATAAAATGAATCTGCAACCTGAAATTGATATGGCTTTAAGGAGCTTGGAAGCTTATTTAAATATGACTTCCAATTATTTGAATTCACATTAAATACAATTCTTTTGTTTTGTAGTATATTTAATAAATGTCTTTTTTTGCCATTTTATTATCTATGTGTTTTACTTGCCTTTAAAAACATAATTTAGAACTACAGCTTTTGATTTTGAGACTTCAGGACCCAACAGGCAAACATAAAATATTTAAATCTCAAAAATATAGATCTTATGTAAATTAGACCAAATATAAAGGAGCTGAGATTTAAAGGTAGATGCTTTCAAAAAGTGGATGAATTCATCATTTAGCCAATTACAGATATCTGTATAAGTGTTTATTACCACTGTAGAAAAATAGCTACAGACCCTACAAACGTACAGAAACGGCAAGGCCCAGCCATGACACTATCTCCAACGTGTTGACCAATGGGAGTATGCTGTAAGTTTTGTATCATGAGCAGATCCTTTCTTTCTCCATACTTTGGTAGAGGTCCAGAATTCTTGTGGCCCCTCTTTGTATTTTCTTGGCGAATTCCAATCTGGCCTTGTGATTTGCACTGCTGAGGAGTGATTTAGATCTTGTGGTATGGTCTAAGATTGTTCTTCAAATGGTGAATTTTGATACCTTCACCCCTGCCCTGTGGAGGTTGTTGATGATGTCACTGACTCGTGTTTTTGTGTTTTTCTCCACAGCTCTCGCAATGTTTTTCTCATCAACTGTGCCAACCTGTTGGATGCCTGGTTGTTAGTACATCAGTGGATTCTTTCTTTTTCAGGACATTCCAAATTGTTTTATTAGCTGTGCTCAATGCTTATGCAAGGGCTCTGATCTTATCCCTCTTTTCTCAGCTTCAAAATGGCACACTTTTCATTCATACACAGCTCTTTGGACTTCATGTTGGTTTATCCTTTTTAACAACAAATACAGTCTTCACAGATGAAACCCAGGGTGAAAACCAAGCGTAGACATTCAGAGATCTTGATCCTTTAAACAATCAATCTATCAGGACACACCTGGGCAACATGAAACAGCTTTCATGTTCCAGTACTTTCAGAGCGAAACATGAAAACATTTATTTGTTTGACCACTATGAATGTTGGATGTTTTACTTTTCTCTACTTTTACCTAATTTACATAAAATCTGTATATACATTTTTTTAAATATGTATTTAGGGCTCTAACTTATCAAAATCTCAATGTTTGCATTATTCTTTTAAATGCAAATATTAAAAAGAATTTTTTAAACGATTTAATTAAACGTATTAAATAGCCCACCACAGAAAAATAAAATTTTCAAAATTCATATTCAGATATTTTGTCTCCTTCCGAGCTCCGTGAGTGCGGTGTGGACAGTGTGCAGGCCGAGCCGAGCTCCGACAGACGGGCAGCGCTTCGTGCGTGACTGTGCGGCTCTCTGCACTTCACAGAAGAAGATGCGTGGGAAAACTGCACTGCGCACGCGCATGGTGCGGTTACAGTCAGTGACTAAACGACGCTTCATTGGGGAACTAAGAGCGCTGGACAAAGACACAAAATGCGGTTTTGAGACTCGAACGTCGTATATTACCCCGGAGAGTAAGTTTTATCTCATTCGCAGTTCATTATGAGTGTTTGAGATATATTTTGACTATAAGACATGAGCAGTAAACCAACACAGGGTAGCACAAAGAAGACTGGGATAGCTGTTACATTTAAGCGTTATTTTTCTCCTACCTGTTTTCTGACTGGTCGACCTTCATACATCGGGATTGGCTAGAACTTTCATGCCCCCTGCCCTACGATTGGCTGACTGCGTGGAAGCTTAAACTGCTAGCCAATCGGAGCGCAGAAGGTGGGTTTTGGCGTAATACGTGTGGGGAAAATAATGCTAGCTGTGAAGATAGCCAGGAATTTTGTAGCTAACAAAGTCTTAGCGTTGAGCTAAACCAGTTACCATGGTTCACTGGAGACAAACCTGCCATTCAGTAGGATGGGATGAACTACAGACTAGCAGAAGGACTAGCAGTTACACGCATTGTTGAGATAAGATGTCGAAGCCCGTCTGCTTGGTTGAGCTAATTGTCCTGACCTACTAGGAAGCCCAAGTTTGCTTTGCTAGCCCGCTCACTGGTTGTCCACTGCTGGCTAGCCAAATGGCCTGCACAGATCAGCTGTAGCTGGCCAACTAACATTAACTTTCCCATTAGCTGGTTAGCTGTCAGGTTTGGTCCGTGATTACCCCTTCCCTATCTCTTGTGTGTTATGTTTGGTCGGCGATAATAGTTTTCCCTCGGATTGCAATAACTAATTCATCGTCTTCTATTACAGACACTTCTGTGAATAGCTAGTGTAGTTAATCATTCATGGTTACCTCCATTTTCTATAGCTTGGTAGGGCTTGTCAGTATCCAACTGCCTTTCTAGTGATGAATTGAAGTTAACAACGAGGAAGGGTGAGGATGCACCAATCCCATGTTTCCATTTTCAGCACGATATCAATATCAGTGCTGAGTAATGAGCGATACCCGATAGTGATATCACCGTGACTCAGTCTGTCTTGTGAACACTCTCAGCATAAAACACGTCAGTTCACTGGATCGGGGGAAAAAAGTCAAATCTGATCCTCTACCGGTCCAGTACTCGATATCAGACCAGTGCTTTCCTAGTTAAAGAATTGTTGTTTGATAGATTGTCATATATCTACACTCATTGGTAAAAAGTCTGTCTTAGATTATATTAATTCTATTGTGCAGATTTTCAAAATTTCATCTGAAAGCATAAGGCGGTGGTGTAACAGCACACAATGGTTTGATAGGCCTGTCTATGGGACACTAATTGCGTTCTTGAAAGATTCATGTCTGTGGCTTAAAATGGAGGATAAGCTCAGGGTGGAGGAATCAGCTGGAGATCATGAGGCCTGTGTTCCCACTGCAGCGTCTCCTGCCATGCTCACTGGAGAATGACGCACACTGCAGGGTGTGCACCGTGGGCCCTGACACCAGCTGCTTCACAGAACTATTTATAAAGGTCATGGAGAAATGCGTGATATTTAAATAAAGAGCATGAGTGGTGAGGCAGTTGGAAGGCCACTTTTGTTCCTCATTTGGGTTGATGTTTAGGTAAAACAGAGGCTGGGAGCTGATAAGATGTGGAGGCTATCAGAGACCGAATATAGTTTGGTCATGAAACGTGATAAGCTATCAGATCGTGCCTGCTTGATGTCTGCGTGCTGTTTTCCAGGACATCATTACCAGGGATGTGGTGTTACACGGATCATATGCACCTTCTAAAAAGAGAGCTAGATTGAATATAAAATAAGTGGGTTTAAGTGGTGCTTTTTGAGTACTTCATGGCGATTCCATTCAAATTCAACAGACTAGAGGCTGGAGTGGTTTCTTATATA
>JAQQZR010000003.1:13215071-13228491 GCA_030068235.1 Notoglanidium macrostoma | reverse complement strand
CTGGGTGACCCGGGGATCGAACCCAGGACCTTCTTGCTGTGAGGCGACAGTGCTAACCACTGCACCACTGTGCCGCCCAGGTTAAAAGCCAAATGACTCAAAATAATCTCACAAATAAAAGGCTCATGATCAAATATGTGCCTATATATATATATATAAAAACAAGGATCAGCCCACATATTAAGAAAACATTTAAATAAAGTGCATAATATTTAAATAGCAGGTTTATGTCCATAAATAAATATGTACTGAGCGAGTACATGGAATTTGTTTCACCGAGTTTGCTGGCTGAAAGTTTGAGAACCCCTGCTGTAAATACTATAATTCTTATACACAGAAGCAGAATTACTTTGGGGTTGGTGTTTGTGTGGCATACTTATTATCCGTTTCAAATTTCCTCTCCCTGTACAGTGTGCTCTTCTTCATCATGTAGAGAAGGACCATGTCACAGAAAAATGCCCCCTGCAGGAGAAAAACAAGAAACCTCATATGATATTAAGCAGACACTTTTATCCCAAATGACTTTATCCCAAGTGAAGCAAAGCATAATCCAAACACAGGGCTGAGCAGCTGAGAGTCAAGGGCAGTGTGGGGATTTGTACAAGGGCACTAGCACAGAAAGTTCACTGCTAAGCTTGCCACTTACACTTACACACTAGGAATCTGCTGGATCTTTTTGATTCCCTTATTCCATAGTTAATCTGTGCAAATGCCAGTAATCAGTTTAGAAGGCTAATATGCCTTTGAGCTTGCAAACATTCAGCACAAATACAAAACAAATCTTGAAATCTATGTAGAACTTCACAGCATTTAAATCAATAAATGTTACATGTCTACAAAGAGCAAACTCTAACAGAGAACATGTTAAACAACTTGTTGAACATTTTAGATTTGAACACTTACAGCACCCATTAATGCGAGACCCGAGCCTATGTTTATGATTGTTGGAATTATATTGAACTTTCCAGCCTGAAAAAAGACAGAATGTGTCAAAAGTGAATAGCAACTGAACAGCTTTAAGTACAAATACCTGAGACTGGCATGAATAGAAGTGTGGTAAGAATTTCTGCTTCATACCTTTCCATGAACCAGGATGTCAAAGCGAATCCCATACACCTTATAAAGTATCCTGTGGGTCTCTCCTTCAGCATTTTCGAAATACCGTGCATATCTAAAGAGACGGTTGTGAAAGAAGGTGAATCTGTTACTGGAGGGTTCTCACAAGGTCAGGTTTTGTGACACACTGTAAAAAAAAATGTACCTGAAGTTGTACCCTGATGAGATTGCATTGGCCGGAGCATTCACATCCAGTCGAGTGAAACTGTAGCTTGGATTGCACGCCGAGTAGCCCTTATCCAGGTCACAGTGCCACTCTATTAGGATTCCTATTGCTCCTCCCTGTATAAGGAATATGTTACTGTACTCATATGTACTGTATTCAGAAGAAAACCTAGCTAATTTACACACCGGTAGTCAAATGATCAAATGTCTAATAGTAAGTCATAGGTAGAGCAAAACGTAAACTCTACATAAAACTGCAGTGAATATAGTTATTTCAGTGTTAATAGTCAGTTATAAAGCTCACCAGCAGGGCCATGTCTTGAAAATCATGTCCAGTTCTCTGGACTATATCACCGATCCGGAATATGGGGCAGTAAGGATGAGTGTGCTTATTATATGAACATTTCTTCAGATATGTGTCATCTGCCGTCTCCAAAACATTTGACCTGAGGACAGAATTACTCATTTTAAACCAAACACAAGGACAGTGAGTGCATTAGTCTTAATGTGGTTAGAATAAGATAATACAAAGTAATGTTTTCCAACACAGTTACACTTATTGGAGGAGAAAAGAAAATGTTATAAACCTTGATAATCATGTAATAATATGTTAGAGGTCATCATCAGCAAGTGATCGCATAATCAAGACAAGAAAATCTTGCCACTTCACCTCCAGCAGAAGATTACACCAATATGCAGCACTGTTCGATTACACTTTCCAGTTCATTACCCTCCTAAAACAATAGCTCCGTCTAAGCCCTTAAGGGTTCTGTGGTTTGTCTCGCTGAAGAAATTCTTAAAGGTTCTCTGCAGAACAGAAGGTTTCCTTTGCATTAAAGGTTACAAACAAAACCACTTTAGAAAGCTAGAACTGTTAACCATCTATTAAATCCTTCCTATTAATAGATGCCCCCTTTCAAGATTGCGGCATTACCTGAGCTTTAAAAAAAATGCAAATATATGTAAAAGAGAAGCAGAAGTAGGACACATTCTCTTTATACACACATTTTCAGACAGAAATTTTGTTGTTGCACAACATATTTATACCTTGCAATTTATTCTGGCATTCCATCACATTTACTAAAATATTAAAAAGGAATTGACGTACTTTGAGAAGCCAAACTTGGGGAATCCGATGAAGTTCTTTATGTATATGGTGAAGTTTTCAGCTTTTCCTAACAAAGGCACACTAACAAGACATAAAATACATACCTTCTTATACACAGCAAAAATATAAACAACAAAAAGGAAAATCAAAGCCTAGATGTACGATCATAAAAAGATTAATTTTAGCTACTTATGAAAAATATCCAATAAAACCTATTGGTTTGGTTATCAGGAATGTTTTCTTCTTGCAAAATACTAATATGCTAAAACTGCACTGGACTCCTGCTTTGCCTCATTTATCAGGTACAAATAAATAGACTAGTTTTAATGAGCACAATTCTTCATTTTGTCAATCAGTTTAAGCACCGTGTTCTCTGAGCCTATTAAACGCTGTTACAGTGTTAAGGTTATTTATTCTTACTCTGGACGTTTGCTTCGCTCAATCGGGCACCAGGCGTATATTTCACAGGTACCTGTAGAGTTCCTGTCTTTCTTTAAGCAGCGTCCTGTCTTAATTCCTGATGGGAGCAAATCCAACCAGGGTGTTTAATGCTAATTATTAATAACCAGATTAATGTGAAACTCTGGAGTAGTACACACCATGGCCAGCTACTACAGTTTCTCCTTTAGGGCAGTCTTCATTCCCATGGCAATGACCATCAAGCAACTTAACACTCTGCAAAAGAAAAAATGCAACACTTGATTCATTCAAAATGCACATTAGCTGATGAAGACCATCTGTGAGTCACAGAACAAAAAGGTTTATTGCTGGCAGAGTTTTATTGTCTGATGCCATGGCATGCAAGAACGTTTACATGCCCTAATAAACACTGAATTAAAAAAAGAGTCTGACTGACCATATGAGGCAATGTGAAAGGCTTCATCAAAACAGCTACTACTGACTGGCTTCTTGGGTTAGGCTCGAGTAAAAACACAGCATGGTGAGTCATTTAAGATTGTTTTCAACACTCAGGGTCGTGTTTCTTTCAAGAGGTGACAGAAAAGAAACACTGTGTCTAACTGACATGAAGTAAATTATGGTAAGAGTGTTGGAGCAATAAAGGAATGGTCAGAACAGTGTACGCTTTATATATAATTGATACTGACACAAAAGAAACTGTTACTAAGCATTAAACCTGACACCAGCAACACCACTGTCAGGTTCTCTGCTCACAATGACGATTCTGCCTCTAAAAAAAATGTCTTAATGTAGTGGTCACCATGTTAACCACTTGATTATAAACACTGTACTGAACAGACAGATTCCTATTACGATCAATTCTAATATATAATCTGTATCCTGGCCATAATTCCATCCTAAAGCCGAGTATAACTTTATAAAACTGGTCCGATTTGTAACAGTAGGCCTATATGAAATAAAAACATTGTGTGGTTTAGGTCAATCAAATTTAGCTTGTGTCTTACCTCAGCACAGTATCCTAATTTCTGGTTTGGGGTTGTGATAAAATTTGTGGTTATGAAGAGCACAGCTTCACCCTGGAGGAATTGGGGGGCATTAGTTGTCATAATATAATGCATGTTTGCAAATCTGACCCTGAAGTATCCCCTGTCTGGTGTACTTTGGTGTTTTTCCTGTTCTAATATGTTCACTGGGCTTGACAAATGACCTAACCATGACCCAAAGGGTGTGTCAGAGCAGGAAAAACACCAAAGTGACTAGGGTTGGAAACTTGTCCAGTATGCATCTTAACACACACACACACACACACACACACACACACACACACACACACACAAATCTCACCTGTTGTGGGATGACATAATCTTCAGGACCCCAAAGCCAGGGTTTGGAGCCAGTCGTGTTCGTGAGCGCGACCCCTTTCAATTTAGTTATGACTGAACTCTGCAGTGATTCGTCAGTCTCCTGATAACCTTTCTTAATCACAAACACCCACCTGGACAGTAATCACATGACACTACAATGACCACAATTCACAAACCTATTTGGATTTTCATGCCATTCCCAAATAAGGAAGTGCTATTTTTTTCTCCAACAACCCCCCATCGATTAATCTTACTAATCTGAGAACATGCACTTTAATGAAACAAAATAAACACCTGTCAGCTGTAAGGAGACATTTGTCACGCGCATACAGACATTGCGACGTCATAAGCTTTAAAGAAATCTATGAGACGTGATCTTACCCGATGATATAACCGATTATTGAGAGCTGTATGAGTCGATAGAGGACGCCGACTTTCTTGTTTTTGGCGATGACGTATTTTTCTGTCTTGTAATCAAACGCGGAGAGGAAGACACCTTTCATGTCGAGCGGTGCCATTTCTGTGCCTGAGTGTCCCTAACAGCACATAGTGCTGACCAAACTGAAAGTGCTCAAGATACTGACTGACTGCGGCACTCTCTCTCTCTCTCTCTCTCTCTCTCTCTCTCTCATATCACAAGACAGAAACTGTACCATGACCAGTTACTTACTCACCCTGGTGATAAAGGTACAAAACCTCTATTTTAACACAGCACCTATAGGACACTATCCAGCTGCATTAAACGTGCAGTGACTTTGAACCACCAGCAAAGCTAGTTGCAGGTTTGTGCTTTAGCCCCGCCCCCGCCGCTGTCGGCCACGCCCCAAAGAGAATGATAGACTGTCGAAGGTCTCATTGATCTTCAGTAAAGCCGCTGCTCACTGCACGCATTCATGGTGAATCCGACTAAAGGTCATAACACATAATTTTTGACCTACAACCAGTGATGAAAGAAGTGTTCATATCCTTTACTTAAGAAAAAATACTAACACCACACTATGAAAATGCTCCACTACAAGTAAAAGCCCTGTATTCAGAACCTTACTTAAGTAAAATTATGTAAGTATTATTATGTACTTAAAGTATCAAAAGTAAAAGTAAATTTTTTTTTTTTTAATTAATATTACTGCTGCAAGCCCTGCTATAAATTGGCCTGCCCAGGGTGTACCCCGCCTCTCCCCCGAAGTCATCTGGGATTGGCTCCAGCTCCCCCATGATACTGATGAATGGATGGATGAATGAATATTACTGCTGCATTAATGTGTATGCTGCATTTTACTGCTGTAGATGTTTATGGTTGAGTTCATTTTAATTACTTTATAGACTCTTGTATAGTTTAATCCACACAAAAAAAACATCACATTCTATAAGATAATCATATGTTCGTAGTACCGGTGTCCTGTGGGGGCCATGTATCTATAAAAAGACAGCTTTTCAGAAAAACAGTCCTGTTTTCATCTTTGTGAAAATGCATTTTCCAGCTAGTCCAAGAGGGTTATTAAATAGTTAATTTACTGCATCAGCAATAACTGCATCAGGCCAGTGACCAGGAAATGAAAACTGAAATTCTGATCTATTTTCTCTTATTCATATTTCAATTTCAAACCCAAATTTCTTCAGTGTGTAGCAAAAACAAAATAATCAACTTTGCCATTCCTATACATTTGGAGGGGACCAATAATATTTTTTTTACCTTTTTGCAGTCGAGCTACAATGTGGGAATAAAAAAACATATTTGTCTTTTGTTAGAATCAATCAAGTCAACTAAATGTGATGAGTGATGTATATTTACCACCTCAAAACAGAGCACTGTATAGTCAATGTTATAGATTTAACAATCGAAAATGTTTGTATGTTGTTTGATCTAAAACAAATACTAGTATAATCAGCATAACTCATTTAAAAGTAAAGAATGCTACTTTGTTTCCTGTGGATTCTGTGAGCAACAATGTTGATTTGATTTCACTTGAACTTGGAGTTAAGTAGGATCTCCAAGTTGAAAGGGCATTTTCTTTGTGTTTTCCTAGTCAGGGTGAGATATTTCTGAGTTATGAGTTTACTCAAATGCAGAACAATTTTGAGGAGTTGTTACAAACACCCCGCAGCCCTGAGACAAATTGCTGTTGCCCCTGTGGCAACCCCTTGTGTAGTTCAACAGTGTGATTATCTCTGTCTCCCAGTTGTCAGACACTCTGATATTCTCTAGTATGTTTGAAATTCTCAGTGATGAATCTTGTAGTGTGAGTACCGCTATCAAATGTAGCAAGAGCAGTAATGAGCAACAGCCCATGAGTGTACCAGAGTCAAATCAAAATCATCTGCTATCATGCGCAGCAGATCCCTGAATCCTGTTTTATCATTCATCTATTTTCTGGTAGTGCGAGGAAGAAAATGTCAACACAATAATAATTACTTCTATAAGAAATAATCTTTCATGTCTTCCCTAAATGGTTGTTAGGAACAGTAAAAATAACAACAAACATGATTCTTTACAATGCACAATATAAAATAGCTATGCTTATTCTCACTATACCTCCAGTTCTCAGTGAAGAACAATCTTCACTAAATGTGTCTTCCCAACAGCTCCACATTTTTGTTTTCCTTCCCTTTTTCATGTATCCGAACAGCTCTTGCATTTATTTTTGTGAGTAAGCAGGTTTTGAAGATCAGGTGTGCGTTGGCAGAGATCTCTCCAGGTGCAAGATCATGTTGTGTGTGAGGCTTCTCTAGAAAGAATCATGTAGTGTGGCTCTACATGACAAAACAACAGCTCACAAGAGATTGAAATCATGTAATGTGAGCAGTACAGTGATTCTGAAAACTTGAAAGTTGTGTAGTATGCAGTTCGCACAACCGGTTAGGGTTGCTGTGGATCCAGAGCTTATCCTGGGAACACCAGTAGCTATAGACTCTGAATGGAATGCCAGTCCATCAGTCCACAACATCATTTTCATTCTTATTCACACCTAGCTAATCCACCTGCATGTTTTGGGAGGAAAACCAGGAAACCTGGAGGAAAACTCAGATACTAGGAAAAAATGTGAAACTTGGCACAGAATCTCAGGGTCTACCCTGGAGCTTTGAGGTGATCTGTTACTGTGTTCAAATGGATCTCGAGAAGTTGTGCTTCAAAATTGGCCACCAAAGGTTAGCTAGCACATGGAAAATTTGAAGTGAAACAATCCTGTTGTGAAAATCTATATTTTATTTGGATGTGTATGTACATTGGTGGAAAAGTCCATATAAAATTACACTGTAAACGTCCACTGGTCTTGCCATTATAGGAAATGCCAACACTGAATCCCAACATGTTAACTGTCAGAAAATTTCCACAAGAGTAAACAGTGAACCTGACTGCATCAGGTACATTGCAAGGTTTTACTACAGGTAGCATGTTTATAGTGGGAAATTCAACAAGATGTAGAGTACTATTAGTATTCAAATAATGCACTACAACCACAGAAAAACAATAGTGTTGCACAATGGACATTGTGGCTGTAGCCTCCTCTACATAGTTGAAAATAAGGAAGACCCTGGGGCTGCTGAAGTTTGAAGAACACTGAAACAATAGCTAAGCACACCATTACATCACAGAATCAGAGCAGTAAAACACATAATATATTAGCATTGTGGAATGTAAAATCTGTGGTGTGAATTACATTGTAGTTTGTCATTTCTCTTTAGAACCAAACATTATTATTTGGTTTGAGAAGCTAATACACTGCAAATATCCATGTACTGATAATGGATAGTAAAGTACATATTGTATGGAATATGAACACTGTGCACAATTTGAGACATAACTCTAGACTAGCTTTTTGTTAATATTACAAACATATCAGTGTTTAGTACACTAAGTGCATCCAGTGAAGCACTGTATAAATACTGGTATAGCAACGTCCTTTATCAACTGACAGCTAAAAATAAGAAGATAGGGACAAAACAAGAAACTCATTAAGTACACTACCCTCCCCAGTTTTATACACCCTTCATAAAAATGAGCAACGATCATTGCACAATAATTCAAATATTGCACTCACAAAATAGGAAAACATATTTATACTTATATAACAACCTTTTTCATTAGAAATAGTTTTTAAATAATACTTTTTTAAAATGCTGTTTTCTCTTAGATTTACAATATGTGCCAAAATTATTGACAATGCTAAAGAATATTGTCACACTTGACAGATGTATTTTTCATTTGCTCTTAGTACCAATGAACTCTGTTGTATCTTTTATCCAGGTCCTGTTTCCTTGAGATTTAAACACATGTGAAATTGTCATCCAAACCAAACCAAAGAACTTTCAGCACAAAAGAAGTGGGAACTGCCTTTGGAAATGTGAAGTGTAGACTAGGTAGTGTTGGAAGAACAGGTTACTCTTCTTCATTAGTGTTGTTTATACCCTGTATCATTCATGTAAATTTCAGCTGAACTAAATACACAGCAGAACAGTTTGCAGAACACTTTGCACTTTGCAGAACACTTTGCACTTTGCAGAACACTTTGCTGTTGCCAGTTCAATGCTGCTATTGTGGCACAAATCTTATTGGGTTTAACAAATTACACATATAACTCCTATTACACTCAAAGAAAAAAAACCACAGGTTCACTACCTCAAAAAACAGGATTATAACAATATAGTAAACATTCTATTAGTTTCCATTGTTATGATGACGGTGGTGTGGTGGTTAGCACTGTCACCTCACAGTAAGAAGGTCCTGGGTTCGATTCCCGGGTCACCCAGGGTGCCTTTCAGTGCGGAGTTTGCATGTTCTCCCCGTGCATGCGTGGGTTTCCTCCGGGTGCTCCGGTTTCCTCCTACAGTCCAAAGACATGCAGATTAGGTCAACTGGCTACTCTAAATTGCCCATGGGTGTGAATATGAGCATGTGTGGCTGTTTGTCTGTGTTGGCCCTGTGGTGGCTTGGCGACCTGCCCAGGGTGTACCCCGACTCTCGCCCAAAGATGCTGGGATTGACTCCAGCTTCCCCGCGACCCAGACGGATAAAGCGGTATAGATAATGGACGGATGGATGGATGATGATGACACACAGTTATATGTTTCAGCAGAGCAAGATAACAGACACCAGCTTAATAAAATTGAGGAATGTGTAAAGGACATTAGATACTGGATGCTAATTTCCTACTACTTAATTCTGACAAGACAGAAGTACTCCTACTAGGACCACAGGCAGCTAGAAGTAAGCTTTCTGATTGCATAGTAACTCTGGAAGGCCTTTCAGTTACATCATGTGCAGCAGTAAAAGACCTTGGTGTGATTATATTTTGGTGAAGACCTTGGTGTGACTCCATATTTTCATTTGAAGCTAATTTTATCCTTTTTTTCCTCAGAAATATTATCTCAGAAATACATTGCGCAGAAAAACTACTTCATGCTTTTGTCACCTCTAGATTGGGTTATTTCTTTGCCTTGTTGTCTAGATGTTCTACTAGGTGCTGTGACGTCTGTGGCTACACCACCTCGCCGTCCACTAGGGGCAAGCGCTCCTCCCCGCCAGGGCTTCCCCATGGGAATGACGCATGACGCGTCGGATTTGCGTAATGAGAAGGGCGGGGTTGGCTAACCTGGCACGGCTGTAAGGGGATCATCGGCCTCGATCTAGGCAGCGGCAGCGGAACATAAAAGGGGCACGCGACGAAGGGAAAAGGAGAGAAGTGAGGTATGAAGCAGATCCCCTAACTCCTGTTTTCTCGTTTCTCTCAAAAACTTCACAGACTCTCCGTAAGCGGACGGAAGGACGGATTTCGCTTATAGCAACACGGACTCGCCGACGCCACTTGGATACGCACTAGGATTTTCCCAACCCGTGGATCTGATTTCTTGCTCGCTTACAGTGCATAAACAGGCTCCAGTTAGTCCAGAATGGAACAGCCAGAGTCTTTACAAGAACCAGAAGATATGACTACATCACTTCTATCTTAGCCACACTGTAATGGCTACCAGTAAAAATATAACATTAATTATAAAATACTTCTATTGACCTATAAAGCACTGAATGGTCTTGCGCTGCAGTGCCTAAGTGAAGTTTTGGTCTTTTATGATTCGATCAGAAGGTGCAGGCTTTTTGTTGGTACCTAGAATAATGAAGCCTACGCAGGGGGCAGGACTGGTTCAGTTATGGAACAGCCTTATTAGTGTTTGGGACTCCATCCTTAAGTCTGGGTTAAAAACAAATTAGTTAAGCAAGCATTTTATTAACAGATTTTCTCTTAGGTAAAGACACAGATCTGGAGGGTTTATAGGCATAGGGAGTTCTGGTAAACTAGGATGTTTGGATACTGTCACAGAAACACCCCAACACTCCCACACCCCCTACTAAGTGTGTGCTCAGATTGGTTGACAGTGGAGTGGCTGGCCACTTTATGTTCCAGGACATCCTTATGCCTGTGCCTATGCCTTCTGGCTCTCCCTTATATTTACACTGTCATAAATTGTCTTGCTGGAGTCCCCGTTTGCACACAATGTACACCTTCTTAAAGTATTATAGGAGCATATGTAATAATCTGTGTTCTTCGCCCAGTACCATAGATGCTGTAGACTCTATAGTATACAGTTATAGAAGAGAAATGATTTATAATCAGTCTATCTGGTTCACCCAGAAGAGGATAGCTTCACTTTTGAGACTGGTTCCACTCAAGGATTCTTTCTCTTGTCACTTCAGAGATCGCCTTATTTCTTGCCATCGTTGTTTCTGTCTTGCTCATTAAGGATAAATTTAAATGCAAATTTCATATCTGGATTTCTGTAAAGCTGCTTTGTGACAATGGTCATTGTTAGGAACATTATATAAATAAAACTTAATTGAATTGAATGTTACTATTTTTATTGCTAATGTGTAGCACTACACAGTAGAATTAAATATGGTTGCCAACATACACCATGTATGAGCTTTTATATGGCCAAATGGAGACATATATGATGACTGGTGAGGCCCCATGATTTTATCACTCAAAAAAACGATCTGATTTGTGTTCATTTAGGTTATAAGTTATAGTCTGAATTTTCTTTGTTTTCATAAATGTGAGGGGTAAATGCTGCTGAGATGTTGAAAAGTTCCTACAGGACCTGACAATTAACCTGAACAGCAGGGATCCGTTGGAGCATAACTCAGCAACACTGAACAGTGAACAGTGGGGAGAACTACCAAGTGAACCAAATGACCACATGAGGGGACCTACAATATGAGTAAACAAAAAAAAAAATCCAATACCAATAAGCTAGATGTTTGCCCTATGAATAAAGTAAAAATAAAAGTACTTATTCTTTAATAAAGATCTTTTGTTTTATACCACAGTAGTGCTAAATCTGGTATCTGGCTGGTCAGAAGGTGTTGATTAATATTCTATAACAGCAGCTCTGGGATTAGTTTTGGCTAACAACAAGAATGACAGAAATTATTTTTAAAAATGTTAATGTTGGTAAATTGTTGTCGTATAAGAGATATAAAACACTTCAGGGTATGCTGTTACAGGAAAATAATAAACTTTAGGGTGGTAATACATCATATCATCCCCATCCATGATTATTTTTCTATAACTGCATGCCCCATTGTATTTTATTTCTTACTTAGTGCACTGAAAGTTGCTAAATTGTAAATAAATGGAACTCTTAATTTGTCAAATCATGACATTCAGAAAGAAATAGGTCTGAGAGACCTCTAAATAATATCATGTTTCTGATGTAAATACACTAGAATGCCACCACAGTGTCATATTATAGTTTTCTATGATCCCCAACTTTCTGAGTTGTGGCATGTCAGTGCTGTCACCAATAATGTATATGTGAACTAAATCGGATGGTAAGATTTAAATGGCAATTTTGCATGTTAACTGGTCATTTTGGGTTTCCTCTGGGTGCTCCAGTTTCATCCCACAGTCCAAAGACATGCAGATAAAAGTCAACCGGCTACTCTAAATTGCCCATAGGAATGAATGGTTGTTTTTCTCTGTGTTAGCCCTGTGAGAGGTTGGTGACCTGCCCAGGATGTACCCCACTTCTTGCCCAAAGTCAGCTGGGATTAGCTCCATCTTCCCTGCCACGCTGATGGATAAGTGCTATAGATAATGGATGGATGGAACTGGTCAGCCCTTTATTTTCTTTCAAACAGGCAAAATGATCTTATCTGTAATAGATGATTAAAACAACAACAACAACAACAACAACAAAAAAACCCGAATAGCTTTTCTCACACTGTCCATCGCCCCACCCCACCCCAAGGAGGACACGAATGAATAATGGATTCGACAAAGAAGAGGAAAAGACATTTATTATGAAAAGAAACGGATTTCCGGAAGTCAGGTTTTTTTTTTTTATATCTGACTTCACATCGAAATAACTCTCTGCTCCCTATCGAAGTGCACTGCACAGGGCGTGAAGTTAAGGTGTCTGTGTTCTCTACATAGTGCACTGAACAGGCCATAGAGAGGTATTTAGGATTCGGTCAGGTTGTTTCGTTGCATTTGTCACGTGCTAATTTAGTCAGATGTTCTGATGAGTGTTGAAGTTCGTTGAACACCGCCTGTAGGCTCGTTACACTCCTGACTGTTGATATCATGGCTAAGTATGAGGAAGTCAATGTCCACGGTTATGAAGAGTTTTGCAAAGCTGTAGCTGAGAGGAAAGGAAAAGACATCTTTGTGTACTTCAGTGGCGACAAAGATGAGAAAGGGAAAAGTTGGTGTCCAGACTGTGTGAAAGGTGAGAACTTGATAGGTGACATTTCATGATTTCTGCTTTCGGGGCACATGGGGAGGTTGTGCATGCTCAAAGCGTTATGTGGGAAGGAAGTTATAGGATTTATAATCTGGGTCTGGATGAGCTCCCTCTGGGGCCAGGTTTCTTCCTGATGTCCTCTCAGGGAGTTTTTCTTTTCCACTCTCGCCTATAGCTTGCTCATTAGGAATCTAGATTTTTGTGGAAATGTTTATTGTTAAAAGCACTGTAGTGATCAAATTCAATTGAATTGTTAACTCTAAAAATAAATGTAGAATGCCAAGTTTCCCCAATTGGGATTGGCTCCAGTTCCTGGAGACCTGCAATGGATAAGCATGTGGACCATGAATGTATGAATGATGAATAAAATTGTGCAATTAGGATAATAGGATAATTATGGGTTATAAGTTTAAGAACAACTTTTATTTATATATGTGCGGTGGTTAGCACTGTCGCCTCACAGCAAGAAGGTCCTGGGTTCGATCCCCGGGTCACCCAGGGTGCCTTT
>JAQQZR010000003.1:13145168-13156356 GCA_030068235.1 Notoglanidium macrostoma | reverse complement strand
GTGTGTGTGTGTGTGTGTGTGTGTGTGTGTGTGTGTGTGTGTGTGTGTGTGTGTGTGTGTGTGTGTGTGTAATATGAGTCTTTCTATCTCTGGATCTCAGGTCTAGAGTTCCCGTGGGGGCCGAAGCCCTTTGCAGAGGTGGTGGCCGGACCCCTGCTCAGTAACAATAGGCAGACGACAGACAGCAGCACCCTGGAGGGCTCTTACGTGGGGGTTTACTTCTCTGCTCACTGGGTGAGTGGAATGTACACATTCAACACTTAACTCCAAGTCTAAGACTACATCCACATTTAACATGTTTTAGTTTAAAAACGGCGTTTTCAAAACAAAAACGATTTCCACGAGACAAGCATTTTAGCTCAGACCATTCATGTAAGACTGGGCATGCACGTGATAGTTTAAACAGGAAGCAGATTGTCTACTCTGCAGTTGGTTGTTTAGTTGCAGATCGTTTGAACAATTGCTTGCAGTTGTATCTTTTTATAAAATGCAGAATTGGACTGCACAACATCGGCTAGCAAAGACAACAAGGTCAGCGACGCTTCTCCTTCTTGTTATCCATGCTGCGTTCACCACTGGTAGTCGAGACTGATGTCGTTCGTTTGCTTCCAGAAAAGGGTCACATGATAGAAGCATGACTAATCATCATGGACGGGTACATCGTGACTGATCAGACCCAATCACTAAGCGAACGTGGGGCTCTGCATCAACGTTTCCAAAAGTCTACGTATCTGGCCGCCCACACTAAAAACCAAAACTAAAACGGGGTCAGCTGCGTTTCCAAAACACTCCGTGTTAGCAGCTTGAAAACTGCAGAATAGTATTGACACCAGGCATAAATGTAGCAAAAGTGATGCGTTTTAAAACTACAGTGTATCAGTGTGGACATGGCCTAACTATCGGAATGTAGTGTGTGCCTAAGATGTAAATATGCATCAAGCAGCAAGTTCACTGAACACCTAAACCTCACTATTATTTCCATTAACGTTAAACTTTTCTACTAGTAAGCGAGTCTGAGGTGTGGATGCAGGCCACTCATAGCTCTTTTTCACCAACAATGTGCCAGTGTTGTGTGTTTTCACCCCAAAGCACAGAGCAGTGCAGTCAAAGCCACAAGACACTGCTGGTCTGAAAGCAGGCTAGTGACTGTAACGATTAGAAGCAGTCTCTGATTGAGCACTCATGTAACGGATTAAACAATTCGTTGTCATGTTTCTGCTCCCCCTGCACGAGTCGGTTTATGCTTAAGTTACAGTGATACTGACTAGCAAGAAGCAGCGTTTTCATCATCTCATGATACATGAAGCACCCTCATGGATAAAACCGAATTCCTGGCTTACATTATGTGCCATTTCACCAGAAAATGTGTCGCGTGGTTGAAGGAGTTTGAATCATAGATTGGGGTACAAAAGTCTGAGAGCACTAGTGGAAATGTTTCTATTTTGCATTCATTACTAATTTAATACAACAGATATTGACATGAATTTCAGAGTTTCTTAGTATTTGGTTTGTCCCCTTTTTGCTTTAATCATAGTGTGCACTCGAGCTGGCATGGACTCCACCAGTGTGTGCAAAACCTTATCAAACATTTTAGATTAAAATCCATCAATGTGATCTGAACATGTGCTTCAGTAGGAGAGATTAGACATGAGGAAAATCTGAGCATTCATACAACTGAACATGTGAACATGCTGAATATTTCACATTTGTTTACATTTACGTCGGGATTTTGAAATCGTGCAAAATGTTGAATATTCATGATGATGAACATCTACATTCTGTTTGAAATATTTCAGAATTTTAAAAAATGCTGTTTATTTCCAATTTCTAGAAATGTTCATTGTGGTCTCAGACTTTTGTAACCATCTATATGTGGTCTGACGAAGTAGTAAAATGTAGAGGAGCAATAAAAGCAGTAAAACCAGCAATCTCTTGTCTATCTTTATCACACTGTCTTTGTTTCATTTGGTGTTCTTACTGAAATGTAAAACATGTTTAACATAATAACTCCTACATCTGATTACGTGATGGTGGAATCCAGTGGAAAAGCAGGCCTCATTCTCTAAAAAAAAAAAAAAGGTTTGCTGGTTCTCTGAAACCGCATCTGCACCTTGTCGGGAAAAGTCTTTGCCAACCAATTAAAAACATCAAAGTGCCTACATCTAGGATTGCTGGTATCAAATTATCCGTGATGCCATTTGGTTTTTGTCCATAAGCACAACCTCGTATAATCTCAGATAACATCATGCAAGCAAATAGTGTGTAACTGTGTTGTTCCATTTTATTCAGTCTTATTTGTGTAGTGGTTGTTAGCAGGAGACATGGTCACAGAGCAGCTTTACAGAAATCCAGGTGAATTTCTGTTCTGATCCCTAATGAGCAGGCCAGAGGCGACAGTGGCAAGGAATAAAACTCCCCGAGACGACATGAGGAAGAAACCTTGAGGGGAACCAGACTCAAAAGGGAACCCATCCTCATCTGGGTGACACCGGATTTAAAATTATTCCAGTATACAGGTGTAGAAGAGTAAAATCACGCGTATTGAAAGACTGTTGTGTGAGCATATTTGTAAAGAAGCTACCTGGGATAAATAGCGGACAGTGTTTATGATTACAGCAGCAGTTCTTACAGTAGGTACAGTGTTCGGGTGAAACTATCCACTGAAACTGTCGAGTGAGAGTGAGAGGACCCAAGCAAATCTCATGCTCACCTCTTTGCTCTTTCCTTGTCTTGTGTGTGTGTGTGCGTGTGTGTGTGTGTGTGTGTGTGTGTGTGTGTGTGTGTGTGTGGACCCAGTGCCCTCCCTGCCGCAGTCTTACCCGAGTGCTGGTGGAGTCTTATCGGAAAGTGAAGGAGTCTGGACACAAGTTTGAGATCGTGTTTGTGAGCGCTGACAGGTAAAGATCAGACTTTTTCACACTTGTGAGGCACATTACATACTGTATCTCACACACATGGAAATCTCATAAATAAAATCTCACTTAGCTTTTAACAAATGACTGCTTCTTCTATTTAATGTAAGCAATAAAACATGGCATTATAGGAAAATAATCAACGAGGTGGTGGGGTCATGCAGTGCTACTATTCATCATTTTTTTTTTTTCTTTTTTTCTTTTTTTTTTTTTTTTATCTATTACAGAACATCATACTTTTTATCTGTTTACAGTTAACTTTAAGGATGTGCAACATCCACAGTACAAGTTCCTTATCACGTATAGGAGCTGTAAACAGCTGTTCACACACCTGCTGGCTCTGTGCAATAATATAAACTTGTGATTTGCCCTGCAGCTGGCATTACTGTTAGAAAATGTATCAAGACCTTCTGACCAATCAGAATGGAGAATTCAGCAATGCTGTGGTATACGGTGTGATAGTTCCAGGTTTGGAATGTTTACAATTTGCATATTGATTGGTTGGTTGGATGGATAGACGGATAGATAGATACCTTATTGATCCCGAAAGAAATTGCGCTTTCCTTCATTAATTTCTTAACCATTGATATTATTGAATGTGATTTTTGTGTTGGCAGATCAGAAGATTCCTTCACGCAGTATTTCAGCGAGATGCCGTGGCTGGCCGTGCCGTACATAGACGAGGCCAGGAGATCCCGCCTCAATCGACTCTACGGCATACAAGGTGTGTAACTGGCAGGGTGTGTGGGCCTGTACTGCAGAGATGAATATTAGTGTGATGAAGCTGAGATCAGAAAAGCATGTAAATGGAAGGAGGGGGAGGGGGAGGAGAGCAGGACAGCTGTGGACTTTGAGGAATGTGGGCAGCAGATCAAGTTTGCTATTGAGTTACTGTAGGATGCTGCGTCTCCCCCCCAGTATTCTGGCTTTTCTGCGAAGGCTAAAGCTGGAGGTGAGTTCAGTAAGATTCCTGCCTTGCCTCTGGTGCCTCTTTACTTCCACATCGAATGGACAGCTGTTATCAGGGCCTACCTTTCAACAGCCTGTTTTTACTGATCCCGGCAGCTGTATCACCGGCTGGTGTTGCTGTTTCACGTTTGGGGTCGCTGCAGGTATGTGAGCTGTTGATTGACCAGTGACAGACAAAGCCAAGACATGAAGTGAACTGAATTCAGCCCATTAAATTTTTATTTGTTTAGCACTTTTAACAATGGGGATGGTCACAGAACAGCGTGGCAGAAATAAATAAACTCCGGATTTAAATTTTAGATTTAGAAATTAATCCCTAATGAGCGAGCCAGAGGCAGCATGGCAAGGAAAAACTCCCCGAGATGACGTGAGGAAGAAACCTTGAAAGGAACCAGACTCAAAAAGGAGCCCATCTTTATCTGGGTCCTTATCTGGGACTGAATGAATTCCGAGCAATACTGAGGAAAAAATTAAACATGGACACGATTAGTAGCTACAGATGGGTGACACGGGAAAAAAGTGGTGCTGAGGGGACATTTACTTTTGCTTTGTGTGTACTAGTTCCCTTAGATCACAGGTCGCCACCCCTGTTCCTGGAGATCTTCCTCCCTGAAGACTTTAGCTTGATCATCAATTCATTGCCTTAAGAAGTTCTTGAGCAGCTAAAAGAGGTGTGTTTTGGTTGGAGATGAAACCAGCAGGAAGGAAAGATCTCCAGGAGCAGGGTTGGTGACCACTGCCTTAGAGAGAAGCATCGCTGCAAATCATTCTTTATTCTTTATCCTTTGATGAACCTGTTGTATCCTGATGGGAGTGGTCTCTTGCAAGATGTCCCCACCCTGTCCACAGGATCACTGAACAGTTTGATGATGTAATAATGTAATTCATATGCTACAGCCTTCAGTCACCAGATCTCAACCCAATTAAACATCGTCTATGTGAGATTTTGAAACGGCATGTTTGGATAGACGGTTCTCCAAACCTTCATCAGAACATGATTTGTCTTTGAATGGTGTTCATTGCTCTGCTACAGTTCCAGAGATGTGTAGAATCTACGCCAAGGAGCATTAAAACAGTTCTGGCAGCTTTTGGTGGTTCAGCAGCTTACTAAGAAGTTTTTTCCCTTTAATTTGTCATCCGTGTGTCTATTTGAGAGCATTTATTATGGAATCCTTGAATACATCAGCTTTTAATTATGCTCATGCTAAAATAAATATGCCAACAAAGCTTATTGAAGTAAGCTGAGATACACTGGCACTTACAAAGATTTCCTGTATCTAATTCATTTATATGGTAGCATTCAGGTGGTGTTCTCCATGATGTATCTTGCTCCATCATTCACTTAATTCTAATGTGTAGCAAATATGCTACATTACGATTAGTATACCCATCTGTATTTGTGTTACAAGCTTAACGTTTTTCTTTTTTCTGGCCAAGCATAAATGTGAAGCTCGGCATTGTTCAAAGTAGCATTGCCAACCATCAGTGTTAAACAGCTTGGTGCTAAGTTTAACACTGCTTAGACTTTTGTTTCTCTAAAAAATGAGTTCACTCTGCTATTTTACTTTATTTGGTACTTTCCCCTTTGTGTTTTTTCTTCCCCACATGGTTCTTTCTCTCGTTATCTCTCTCATCTCTTCTCCTCTGAGGCGGTCAGTCAGTTCTTGTTGGCTCCCAGCCCAGCTCGGCTGGAATGAGTGGAATTCTTGCTGGTTGCGGGAATCAACACAGCCGCTGACCAAAAGCTGCTCGCTCACTGGCTGAGCGTGATAAGAGCGCAGAGTGCAGCCACAGAGTCAATCTCCTATAGGAGCTGAGGGATCACCGTGGTGCAGACAGATCCCCTACTCTGTGTGTGTGCGCATGTGTGGTGTGCGTGTGTGTCTGCATGAGTGAACATGTGATTGTCAGATGTAGCTACTGTTCTAAACCTGCCCACATCCTGTACACACCTGAGACCTAGAATATGGCTAGCATAATATGCACGTACACACCCACTCTCACTTGCTCACAAACACACACCAAGTTCTTAACATAAACTGAAGCTGTCAGTCATGTCATTTTAGCTGAATATGTTACAGGACATTTGACATTTGGTTTAATATTTTATAAGTGGCATAAGTGTATTCAATTGTACGTTTATACACACAGTTGGAGATGTAAGATGGGTGAAGTGACTCTCAAGCTGTGGGATTCTTATACACATCTCCCAGCCAGAGCAGCATTACAAGCTGGCAGCAAACAATGTAATTGTGTGTGTGTGCATACTGCAGGGATCCCCACACTGATTTTTCTGGACATGGAGGGTCATATGATCACGCGGCAGGGCCGGGTGGAGGTGCTTAATGACCCAGAATGTCATCTTTTCCCCTGGCACCCGCGGCCTGTGCTGGAGCTCAGTGAGTCCAATGCTGTACAACTCCATGAAGGCCCCTGTCTCGTTCTGTTCGTAGGTGAGTGTGTGTGTGTGTGTGTGTGTGTGTGTGTGTGTGTGTGTGTGTGTGTGTGTGTGTGTGTGTGTGTGAGAGAGAGAGAGATACTTAGATTTTTTTCAATTAATTAATCTTCACAATTTTTAATGAATTACTCTTCACAAGAAAAATTAAGACAAAATGTTCCATGTGTACTAATTCCCTCTATACCATGTGTACTAATTCCCTCTATACCATGTGTACTAATTCCCTCTATACCATGTGTACTAATTCCCTCTATACCATTAATATCTATATACTGAATAGTATTAGAACAGTGATCCTCAGCTATGTGTGTGTGTGTGTGTGTCTAAATGTGTGAATATGTGTGGGAAGTAATGTGCATACACTTCTGAGGCAGAGAGATGCAGGTGTAAGGTTAGCCCTGAGGCCTTTATGAGATCAGGTCAGAAGGAGGCTTTCTGAGGCCATCTGCTCCTCTGCATTTCCTCTCCAACCTCCTACATTCATTTTTCAGCTTCTGCTCCTTCATCTAGTCGTTCCTCCCTCATTCCATGCTTTTCTGCTCCTCATCACTCTTATGCTGGAAATGATGGTTCATTTCACTTTTGCTCTTCCACAGCTCCATCCTCCCTCTCCCTTTCTCTCTCTCTTTCTCTCTCTTGTGCTCTCTCACTCTCTCTCTCTCTCTCTCTCTCTCTCTCTCTCTCTCTCTCTCTCTTGCACTCTCTCTCTCTCTCTCTCTCATATATACTCTCTGTGTGCACTGGGTTTCAGACGCAGAGGAGGAGGGTGAGCTGGAGCCAGCCAAGGAACTCATCCAGCCAATTGCTGAGAAGATCATGGCCAAGTATAAAGCCAAGGATGAGGAAACCCCACTGCTCTTTTTTGTTGCTGGAGAGGTGCGTGTCTCTGTCTGTCTCTGTGTCTCCATGTGGTTTCACTATTAGGAAACTGAAACTCCCTTTATTGGACCTGTCCTAAGAAAACCACATTGATCGTATCTCGAGTCAGGAGATTTGATGATATAATCTCAATGCCATAAATTCAAGCAGAGCACATTTGTCTGAAAGTATGGGTGTGTGAGAATGTGGATATATGAGAATGTGGGTATCTGAAGGTATGAGTAAGTGAGAGTACAGGTAGCTGAGGGTATTGGTAACTCAGTGTATGGTCAGCTGAGGGTATGGGTATTTGAGAGTACGAGTCTCTCTCTCTCAGTATGTGCGTGTGTGTTTTCTTGATTGCGTTCATGATCAGATCACCTCCTTCATATGACACATCACTGTCCTTATGGTTTACGTTTCAGTAGTATCAGTGACTTGCAGAGAAGTTTGTACAGTTACTGAAAACTAATGCCAGCCACACACACACACACACACAGTAGACTACTGTACAAACACCAGGGCTATTTATGGGTAGCCTGTAGGCCAGTGTCACATAGGGCTTCAGCTTCCACATAATGTCTGTTTACTGCAGCAGATCCAGTGTCAATAGTAAAATACACTGTGCTGAAGAGGCAGTGGGCATGTGAGTGTGGACAGTGTAGCCTGCAGGTTCCAGGCACGTGCATAAGTGACATGCCCCATGGTTCTTTTCTTATTTCTTTTGAGTGAGTAAATTACAATAAGTAATATATTAAATGAACGACTTTCTTGGTCAGCACTAAAGAACAGTGTGAGTCCGTGTCAGTCTGCAAAGAACGTGTTTGATTTTCAATTTGTAATGTGGAGTGTTCTTCTCAATAGGAGTGTATACTTGAATCAACCAGGTGTAGAACTTACTAGAATAGACTTTTAGCATTTTTCCATCTAAATTGTTTTAGCACTTTTTACAATAATTTACGGAAAGATTATCCGTTACATGAATAAGCTTGAGACATTTTGTACGTTTGTGTTTTTGTGTGTACATCTGTAAGTTTGCATAAGTGTGTAGAGTTTAGTAAACAGTGTTGGCAGAGAAGATCAGCTTCTGGAGGATGTGAACCAGTCTACACTCAAAATCAGTTTCACACATTTCCAAAGATTGTGCGTTAATTTTGCAGTTTTTTGCTACACGTACATTTATTATTAAAGTACAGGAAGACGTGTTCAAGAACGTCACCATATAAGCGACTGTTCGGTAACAACGTTAAAAGGTCTGCTAATATTCAGACTAAAATTATGTTAGCGTCCCTTTGGCAAGCCTATTTGAGTAACGTATCAAAACTATTAATTTAAAATCATCATTTGAATTACAGCTCCTGTCAGAGCTCCTGTTATAATCTGAGGACAAAAACCAGAACAGCTTGGATGAGTCTCTGGAACTGTACTACAGGAATGAACGCCAAAAGACATTCCCCGAGACATTCCCAGCGTTTTGATGACAGTGGTGTAGGGCGCCGTCATGCGTGTGTTCTGATGTCTTGTGATGGTCCGGCAGATTTCTGTGGTGTTTTTTCTTTAATCAGTTGCTCGTCTGTATGTATGTGTATATACTGTATGTATACTAAAGCCAGCCTTGATCTGTACTGGTGGTTGTGCATGGTTTATCACATTGTTTGGAAAGCTACAGTAAGCAGAAGAAGCTTCCCATTGTGCGGCTGTTATGAGCCAAAAAATGCACAGGCCTTTATCTCGTTCTGAGACAGCAGGCAGCCACAGATCACTGCGACAAGCAGTGTGGCCGTGTGGGTGTTTGTGCATGCTATATATTTCTGAAAGGCAGTTTATGCATGCACAGCAGCCTTGCAAGAAGAAGACACATGGCTCAGCCGAGAAAGGCAGGCAGTCTGCGAGATGTAATCTCCTCCTATCAGGGAGGCGGGAAGACAGATTTCATGTTTCTTCTGCCGAGCCTCAGCTTTAGAACATCACTTCGGACTTTATCAGAGCTTGTAGAAGTTTTTCAGACTTTTTTTCTTTGATTTTGTTTGCAATTCAGTGGCGTCAGTTCCAGTTGATTAGTCTCAGCCTCCAAGAGGACAATAGCCTCCATCTGGACTGGAAAAGGAAGCGATTATGAGTAATATCATAGCTTCCCTCCTGCCTGATGCAGTTTCTTCTCTCGCTGCCAGATTACAGGAAGTGTGTAATCATCACCACTGCATGGCCTTATTATGTTCCACTGGTCTTTCTGTTGTAATTGTAACAAACATGTCAAGAGATTTGTAAGCATTAGAAAATGAATTTGTAGGTCAGCAGTGAAGCCGGTTGCGCTCTTGTCTTGCTGTCTAAACAAAAGTGTGCCTGATCCATCTGTAAGCAGTTTATTGGGGAAAACAAAGTCATGTCACCGACCGTGTGCTCACATTTTTGTCCTTTTTAGGCAGCAGAACAGTAATGTAGTTCTTTCAGAGGCCTGAGATCTGATTGTGTGGTTTAATGCATTTACTGCTACGTGGACTAGCTCATGGGTTCACTGGAATTAAGTCAGAGCTGGAATGGACAAGCCGAGATTTTAATTTTTTTTTTTAAATCAGGCTTTTATTTTACCGCCACCCAGTGGCTGTTGGTAATGAAATTTCCACATGTCCAAGTGGGAATTGAAATCATTTGCTTATGTGAAAGTAAAGGATTGTGTGATTATGAAATCCAAGATTTCTATGAATTTTTACATTTCTATTACTGAAGGAGAGAAAATCTGCAGTTTTAATAAGAACTACTGTGCATCTATAATGTTGCTTTTATGATCAGGTTTTATGTAATATTTATACTATATGGCCTAAAGGATGTGGAGACATGCCCATGAAACCCATACATGGTCCCAAACTGTTGCCACAAAGTTGAAAGCACAAAATTGTATAGGATGACCTTGTGTGCTGTAGCAGTACACTTTCCCTTCACTGGAACTAAGAGATCCAAACCTTTTCCTGCATGACAGTACCCCTGTGCACAAAGCAAGCTCCATGAAGACCTGGCCTGCCAAGATTGGAGTGGAGGAACTGGAGTGTCCTGCACAGAACCCTGACCTCAACCCCACTGAACACGTTTGGGATGAACTGGGACACTGACTGAACCCCAGACCTCTTCCCCCGACATCAGCGCCTGACCTCACCAATGCTCTTGTGGCGCAAGGAACATAAATCCCCACAGCCACTCTCCAAAATCTAGTGGAAAGCCTTCCCAGAAGAGCGGAGGTTATTATAATGCAGGCGTTTGGTTATAAGGCGTGTATATTTTGACAAGCTGCTACTTTGGTTTAGAATTACAGGAATGTACGTTTGTTGTCATTATATAGAGGAAAGTTGAAGTAGATTTCAAGGAAAAGTCAGTAAAATGCATAAAATGTATTCAATAAATTAGTTGTTCTCTCCAGTTCTATCTCATATTTTGAGAAGGACACACACACACTGCATGCACCCAGTGTGTTGCATCTCTGTTTTGGTTTTTTTCTTCTCAGCAGGCTGTTAGATCCCGCTCGGAGGGGAGCCATGTTTTTTTACCTCCTCCCGTTCGCTCCTGCTGGGGGCAGAGAGAAGAAAGCAGACCGTCTCCTAACTGCCGTGCAGGATCTAATGAGAGATAACACTGAGCCCTGTGTGACTCCTCACTGCTGAGCCTTTCATGCTTTAAAGTTCTGGCCACAAAGACTCCTTTGATTGTTGCTTATCAAAGTCCTAAATGGTGCTTCAAAGGAAGACGCATCATTCAGTTTTATTGATGATCAGAAGACTTTACAGGTGGATTTAGCACCAAATCTATTTCCAAGCATTAAAACTATATAGAAAAACCACCATACAGTTGCAGTCAGAGGTTTATATACAGTCATGATGGACATGGAGTTCATGGCAATATATAACTGTTCTTTTTCTGGGGAAGTATGTATGATTCTGACTCAGTGTTGATTTCAGAAAACCCAAAATAAATGAAAACTTGAGCACCAAATTCTTGTTTT
>JAQQZR010000003.1:13122095-13134184 GCA_030068235.1 Notoglanidium macrostoma | reverse complement strand
TGTAGTAATCCATATTATGTCAACAACCGCTCAACTAAGTAAAGAGAAACTACAGTCCATCATTACTTTAAGACATGGTGTCTTTTAAGTAATAAAAATAAAGAAAAAAAACATTGAATTTGAAGGTGTCCAAACTCTTGATTGGTAGTGTATATGGTTATGTAAAAATAAATATATTCAAGATTCAAGACATTTTGTATACAGACAATTCCCAGGCTAAAAAATAATTTTAAAGATAATAAAGTGTAGATTTAGAATATCCAATAAAACAACTTTTTGACCAACTGGACACATGTTGTGGTTTCATTTACATTTACATTTATGTCATGGTTTCACACTCCATATTGAGACTTGGGGTTGGAAATCATATCTTTTAACAGCACCTCTGTATTGAAAAATGCCTGATTTTATGCCTGTACTGGTTTCCAGTGTAAACTGGAGCTGCAAGATATTGGGGCTCCTGTGAGTCATGGAACCGCTTTTGGCAGGATTGCATTCTCTTGCCCACGAGAGCAGGTGATGTATCAGATTAAACAGATCTAGTGTACCCTCTGCATCAGGTCAACATTGCTCACTAGTGCTTTACTGTCTTTCTATCCATTTCCACATCTGTTACATTTCACCAGTTACCTGATATTGAGGCTCTGATGAAAAAGGAAAACCAGAAGATCCTCACACCCCTTGTCAGCCTGGACACTCCTGGAAAGGCGACTGTGGAAGTGGTCATTCTGACTGATCCTGTGAGTCTCCGCAGACAGACAATTAAAGGTTCCAGTGTATCTGAGAAAATATCCAAAATATTAGTGCAAGCACGAAATGGAACGGGGAAAAATCTTTAAAGTTTCCTTTAATGTTAATTTGTAATTGTGCTCATTCCTGTAATTCCAAGAAATATAGCAGACTGAATACTCCATATAAGACCAATACTAAAAATATTGTAAGTGTGTACATGGAAACTGCATGAACTTGCCTCCGAAACCTTTTAGTTATTCAGCCCCGAAACACACTGTAACATGTTTTTGTACAAACATGTCCCCATAGTTAGGAGAGAACTCGGCTGATCAACCCAGAAATGTACTCAGAAAGCAGAGCCATTCACAGACCTTCTCAATAACTAATACTACAGTCCTCCTTTTCAGTGAAGTACTTTATAAATTATATTGTATAACACATACGCTACATTTTCCATTTCATATAGGACGGACATGAGATCTGCTTTGTGGGAGATGAAGCTTTCCGCCAGCTGTCTGCCTTCGACCCCAGTGGAAATGAATTGCTTGATAAGGTACTGTCTCCTTTATTAAAGTTTCAGCTTCAGAGAGGATGCATGTGGCTTGTTTAGAATGCCTGTGCTTTTTTATCATATGATTATGTTTCTTTCTCAGGCCATGGCTGCTGATAAGAGCGATGAATGGTTCGCAAAACACAAAAAGCAGAAGGCGTCAGCGTAAAATATTTCAAAGTTGTTCAGCTCTGCAGAAAAGCCAAATTAGCAAAATGTGGTTTATTACTGTCTTTGATTTCATTGCTGCTATATCTCTTTGCCTGGCTTTATATGTGTATTTGTGTTGAATAGAAGCAACATGTATCCATAATGAGATTTATGTTTGATTTTTATTTGCGCATAAAATTCTACAGAAACATAAACATTATACATGTTAAAATCTCATGATACTTCTGCTGGCTTTAATTCTTTTGTTTGGGTACTGATTTAGAAATTCTAAAGAGTAATCATTATGAGAGTAAGCTGAGGATTTAATATACACACAAGTGGCTACTTTATTAGGTGCACCAACCTCGTAAGGACACTCACTTATATGTGTGTCAGTCGTCCACCAACCCTTATTGGTGAACTGTTCTCGACACAGCAGCAACACTCTATTTATAACAAATCCAGAAAGAAAGTTTTATTTGAATATTGCAAAACTGATTTCATTTTGATTATTTTACTAATACTATCTTATACCTGTTAAATTCTCAAATCTGATTGGTCAGAAGGTAGTGATTAAACTTCTGTAACAGTAACTCTGACCAGAGTGGCAGTTGAGATCACAAGTTTATACCAACACACTCATTCTAACACTGGCATTTCAATAGTAAAATCAAATTCACAGGGACTTGTATGGGAGATGTGCCACATAATATATTGTAATATTAAACAGATTAATAAAGCCTGCTATTTAAGAAACTAAAACCTGTCATTGTTAATATGGTGATACTTATATTTCCTGTAAGGAGATGTTTTGTAACATTTGTGGAAGGAGTCTCCAGTGTCAATGCTTTATAACAGTCAGTTTTCAGTCTACAGGTCAAAGGAAAAAATGATGGTTTATAGCTGTTATAACAAAAGTGATGATAGGAACTTGTCCGGTGGTCGTTCCATAACATTATGTACGTCACTGATGTGCCATTTATTCATGAATTCTGAAAATTTAATTGTTGCCAAATTACTATAGTGTAAGAGGAAGAAAACACGTTGGGAGGCGTTGTTATAGTCAATAGTCAACTTTGGGGTGGTAAAAGTAACTCCACCTCATGTTGAGCCTCATCACACATTATTTTCCCTATAACAGCATACCAGAAAATGTTATTCTTTAGATAACAAATTTTTTGTTGCTTGTGTTAGGAACAGTTGTGCAACTCTCACTAAATGTCTTTTAAATGTTTAAATGTTCTAGTCCTATTTTTTTTCTGCACTTGGTTGTATATCCATCCATCCATCCATTATTTATAACTCTTATCCATTAAGGGTCATGGGGAATCTGGAGCCAATCCCAACTGACTTTTGGTGAGAGGCAGGGTATACCCTGGGCAGATCACCAGTCTGTCGCAGATCAACCATTCACACTCACATTCACACTTAAGGGCAATTTAGAGTAGCCAGTTGATCTAATGTGCACGTCTTTGGACTGTGGAGGAAACCGGAGAACCCAGAGGGCGAACACGCAAGCGCTGGACAAAAAGGTCATAATCAGCCGGCTGTTTTGAACGCAGGACCTTCTCGCTGTGAGGCGGCAGTGCTAACCACTGTACCACTATGCTGCAGCTTGTATGTACATTTATATGGCGAACATTTGGGGACACCTGACCGTAACACGAAACATTTGTGCTTTTTAAAATGCCATTCCAAATTTATTCCCCTTTGGTGTTACAATAACCTCCATTCTTCTGGGAAGGCTTTTCACTAGATATTGGAGAGCTGCTATGAGGATTTGTGTTCATTCAGCCACAAGAGCGTCAGTGAGGTCAGGCACTGATGTTGGGTGAGGAGGTCTGGTGTGCAGTGAGCGTCTAAGTTCATCCCAAAGGTGTTCAGAAGTCAGGGCTCAGTGCAGGATACTTGAGTTCCTCCACTCCAACCTTCTCAAACCACGTCTTCATGGAGCTCGCTTTGTGGACAGGAGTATTGTCATGCAGGAACAGGTTTGGGTACATGGACCGTAATGTTACAGCATACAAAGACAACTTGGTGGTAACAGTTTAAGGAAGGCCCAACTATGGGTTTGAAGGTCAGATGTCCACAAACTTTTGGCTATATTTTGTGATTTCACCCTGATTTGATGTTGAGTGATTATGTGTATTAGCACTACTTTCAAGTGTTTAGGCTTTAAGATAGTACATCTTTTCCTTTGTAGGACTCCCAGGACTGTTGTTTTGAAACTGTCTTGTCCATTTTGGAGTTAAGACTAAACTCCTGACCCTAACTGTCTCTGCCTTCACGCCCCAGCAGCAGCAGCAGCGCGAGCACGGAACTGAGGGCATCTGAGCGCGTTAACGCTATGCGCTTTCACACACGACTTTTAGCAAGAATGTAAGTGGTACTCAGCCAAGAAAGCTCACATTTATTCATTTCTTCTTCTGGCACAACGAGGAGCGACTTCATGCGCCGTGGCAATCAAATATGAAGGAATTTTTACTCCTGTTTAACGCGCGAGCTAGCGCAGCTAACTAGCACAAAGCTGTCAAAACTCTGTAGTAGGCTCGAGTTACCCAAACAAATAGCTAGCTTAGCTTAGCTCGGAAAAGATACGCTTGCTGGACTCACTGTCCGCCTGCTACTTTGCAAATTATTCGTCAAGAAATGTCAGTAAACTCAAAACACAGATAAGGGTTGAAGCTTTATTCATCTAAAAGTAAGGTTTCGTAATTCCCAGCTAGCGGTGTAGCTAGTTTGACTCGGTTGTGGATACCTGTAGCTCGGCAGCTGTACACCTCAGGTACCGTATAAAGGGTAGCAAGAAGGGCTTGATGAAAGGTAATTTAATTTATTATTTAGCGAACAGTGGCTGTCAACAGTAGTAATAATCTATTTCGGAAGGTTAGCCACGCCCTGGGGGCTTCTGTGCCCCCAGGATTGACCTCCTGATGATGAACGTATTGAGTGTTGTTTGTTGTTAACAGGTGTTTTGGTCTCTGTGATCTGCTGTGTGTTCCTGTATGGTGCTCCTGAGAACCAGTGCTGAGCACCTGGATGTGAACCCAGCTTCAGTGCAGCACCATGTCCGCCCTGCTCATCGCTCTTCTGCTCTTTCTGATTGCAGGAACTCTGTGCATCTTGATTTGCAGGTGATCACCTTGTTTATTAGTGTAACTGACCACACACTCACTGATGTAAATGCTTATTAGGACATTGTATTAGACTCTGCATTGCATTCACTTTTCACCCAACACACCTCTACCTGTACAGCAATAACATCTGACCATGTGATGGAGTAATGCTGCTGCGTTTCAGCACATCTTTGTATACTTTTTCTCTTCAAATGATACTGTACGTTGCATGGATTACTGGATTTAGTTTATATAGTGATTTTCTCTTTTTTTTTTTTTTATTATGTGACCATTTCATCATTTTATTTTTTGACTAAGTAACACTAAAGCAATTGGAGCTTTATGAAAGGTAAACTTTATTATAAACATTAATTGTAAATAACAAAATAGAAAAGCACTGAATATTATTTTCACAATGATGTAAGAATGTCAATGATTTTTTTTTTTTTTAGGAATATAGGAGTGTATATTTTCTCTTTCGTTAAAGGTGACATTGAGTAGGAAACTGTATTTATCTTGGCGTAGTTGAAAAAGAAGAGTTCGGTGCATGGATCTGACATCCCGTGAATCTCAAACACTGTTGTCTCTTCTTATGAATGTAAATCCTGCATATGCAAAAGATGGCGATAACATGGGCTAGTACCAAAATCCTGGACTGTTTCCTAACAGTCATGACTCATTAAAATTTATGCCGCTGAAATTTGCATACACCAGTCCATGTTTAGGTTCCAGCTACGTTACCATGGATCTGCACAGCCCTCACCGGTTCTGCAGGTGTTGTGATGACCAAAACAATGACAATTATCGTTGCATAAATACAATGAGATTAAACATGGTTGGTGCATCAGGTGCCTGTGTGAGCCATGGCACTACAAATCAGCCAATCAGAGCAGAGCTCATCAACATATTAATGAGCTCGCCAAAAAAGGTAATGCAGCTTGTTTCATTCCAGGACCAAATCATAGGGTTGTAAATGGGCATGTAAAGCCACATCTGGGCATTTTACACCCCAACCAAAGTCTTTGGTTTCCATTTACGCATCAGAGAATAATTTTAAATACCAAATAAATGCATTCTATGGCACCTTTATCTTAGCTGATGTTGTGTTTTATTTGCAGGATGAGTCATGAGATGTAGTCATGAGGTGTTTGGATAGGTCCTTGTATAATTAAAGCATTAGTTGCTCTAATCTTAGTTTTCTCTTTGCTTGCTTTCAGATGCCTCTTCTACAGGCTGGCAGTGCGATTCTTTCACAATGTCCTTAAAGCTGAGCTGAAAATTAAGTCGTTGGGCCTCCTTTCACTCCGAGGAATCAGTGTACAGTTCTTGTCTCAGCATACACTGGTGGGTGAGCTTTCTGACATTTCATCGTGTGTTTGTCACTTTCACACATGAAACCAAAATGCATTTCCTAACAGTCCCACAGTCCTAAAGATTTTGACATTATTTGAGTTCAGCACAGAAGCTGCTTTCCTCTGTCCACCAGGCAAGGAGTAATTACAAATTAATTTCTCATTGCCTGAAGACATCCACTTGAGGTTTATAAGCAGTATAGTGGGTTAACATTAATAAAAAGGCTGTAATTTTGAACCAAAAACAAGCAAGCTTAGAGCGATAGAAGTATGTGTAGTTTAGTATTTTATAGGTTTTGTAGCAACTGATGGAAGGTTTTAGAGAAATCATCTCAGATGATGTGCAAATCACAGGCACTTGGTTCAGATCTTGTTAATCAACTTATGTCTATTTGTCTTGTAGGAAATAGACAGAATATGGATTTCAAGCAAAATATTCAACCAGGACCTGCCGTAAGTATTAAAATTAAATAACATGCATGAAGTATGCAGTATTGATCTTTATTACGCAGCACTGTTGACTTCTCGACTCTGATTGGTCAGAAGGTGTCGATGATGTTCTAGAACAGCAGCTCTGAGAGCAATGCCGTATGATAAGCCCAGGTTTTTCGGTGCTGTGAAAAAGTATTCGCGCCCTTCGTGAGTTCCTCTATTTTTGTTCATTAACAACACGTAATTGTTTCTGATCTCCAAGCAAATTTAGTCTAAGGCAAAAGGCAACCTGAGAAAACACAATACACAGTTGTTGAGTAATTTATTGAAGAACAAAATTTTCCCAAAACCTATATCACCCTTGTTAAAAAGTAATTGTCCTTCTGTTAATATTAATGCTCTCCTTCTGTTTCATTAGTAATAGCTGAGTCTCATGGACTATGGCTGATGCTCTGTGTAATCTAAGACTAGTAACGAATACAGTCACTATGTTTTTAGCCTCAGGAGAGTCTTCAGGACAGAGGACTTTGCACCTTCTCTTTCTCAGTATAACAGGAACAGTGCTTACAGGAACTAGCTTATTCTGCAGATGTGCTGCAACAAATTGCAACTATAAACTGTACATATAAGTGTACAGTGTGTTCTCTATTTAATGAACAGTTGTAAGCACTGGCATGTTGTTGTGGATTTAGAGGAATACAATATTTCAAGATGTAGAATTATAAGAAAATAAGCAACGTTAGAGAGGTAACAGTGTCTAAGCTGGCTGCATCACACCATCCTGTGATTGATTATTTTCCTGAGAGAGCACGCCTCCAAGTGTCCTTACGTAATCTCATTCGACACTTGTGTTTATCCACATGTTCAGTAGTAACTTGATGTTAAAATTATTGTTTCTTGACCTGCATAGCTGAAAGACTTAATAGACGTATAATCTCCATCAGTGGCTGACTGATCGATTAGCCTGGCTACATAATTAGACAATAAAGATCATTAACAATATCAAGGCTTTTAATGTGATTGGAATCAGTTGATCTGCCTGCAAGCATGGATGATTAATAAAAGTGTTTATGCACGCCCTTTTATCTGCCCTGGCAATCACATACTGCCTTCAAACTCAATGACACACCTCAGAGAAAGCACTGACATTTGAGTTCCCAGAGAACACATGATAAGTCTGAATTCTTTAAAAAGGAAATTAATTGAAATGAATTTAATTAAGATCATTGCTTTAGCCACCATTTGTAAAATAAACTCTGTTTATTCTAGCCTCTATATAATTAGTTTGATTCCTATTCTTAGTGAGAAAACATGATTCAAAGCTAAGATGGGGAACAGCATAAACGTGACGACAGCATAATGCTTTGCAGACTGCGTGCTGCGTACCACGTATCGCCTCGCTTTCTAAACGTATATTGCAGGTCACCATAAGCTAGGTCTGGATGGTATAGGCTTCTGTGTCAACATTGGCCTTCTTCATGTACATGTACATCACAAAAGCTGGTCAGTACTGTTATGCTACAAGGTTTTTTTCTTTTCCATAAAGGATAAAAATAGAAACTTGCCATGTTGAACAGAAAGTGTTTAGTCTGTTTAGAACTGAATTTAACTCAAATTTAACTGAATTAATGATGTGCTAAATGGTTGGTCATAATCATGAAATTTGTGCCAATTAATTCCCTCACAGAAAAAAAACCATTCAGGTGTTGCTGGTGCATAAGAGCTGTGTAGTGCAGCATAAATGATGTTGAGCGTGGCAGGAATGTTCAATTGTTCGTCAGATTTGTGGTATTTTCGGCTTTTTTTTATTATATTGTTCTTGGGTACCTGGGGGAAAATTGCCATCCTTTAGGCCATCGGCCTCGCTACTCTTTAGCCACTGAAAAATCCACATCTGTTGACCACCGATGCTCACGTGCGGTTGCTTGTCCTCCAGGAGATACTTGGCACTGTGTGTGGGTGAGACTCGGGTACGGATCGACTTGCAGGAGCCTCTCAGGCCACAGCCGACCGAGAATCATGATGCAAATCCCAGCAGGTCACCTCTTAGTCCGTCAACACTGCACTTTCTTTCCCAGGTGAGCTTCCAAACACAGACAAGTGTCTGAGTCTCTGATCTGTGTGATCTGTTGGCATCACATCTTTCTGCTCTTTCTCTCCTGCAGCTGCTGTCACTCCATATTGGCTCCTTGAACGTGATGGTACTGAACCTGCTCCTGCCAGAGTCCCTCTGGCACATGACGAGCACAGCTATGACTCTACTGCTCGATCACCAATGCAAGAGGTACAAAGTCTGTCATGCTTTATGTTATTTAAGGGAACACTCCAGGGTTTTCTGTAGATCCCGTGTAATTTCACTATATATTTTCACCCTGAAGAGGAAGTGCTCCATGTTGAGTCTGCTTCCTGTAAATGTTTCTTACTCGTGTCATCTCGGGGAGTTATCCTTGCTGTATGCAGGCGTATTCCTTTAACATCCAATCCTAATTTTTGGAAATGATTAAGTACATGTGCTAAGTTGAGAGGTCATGGTGTCATTTTAGGTTGGCTTGGGACTTCACTGTGGGACAGATCAGCAGTAAAGTTTTAAAAAGCAGCAGGCTGGTATGTGCTCTTATATTCTTTGTTAATTTATTAACCTTATTTCTGATTTAAAGTTCATTTCAAATGTTGTTTTCAAATGTAGCTTTATTTGATATACACCGCAGACACATTATGTCTAGTTAATTAAATTTTTTAATAAATGGCACTGCAAACAGCGTGTGCATTAAATGAATGTCCTCAGTTATTTGAAGCTGTCTGTTGGGTCCGTCCCCTGTCTGCAGGACACGTGTCTGGCGGAGGTGTCTCTGGGCCTGGCTGTGAGTGGTGAGGTGAGCCTGCCTGACTTGCGCCCGGGTCAGCTGGCACTCAGCGTGAGGACCCTGTTGGCAGAGCTGCATGAGGGTCTCTTCCATTCTCAGCTGCTGCTTCCTAAAGCAGCCTGTACTCCAGAGACTGACACTTCTTCACCAGGTGAGGCTACACCAGGGACATGGACTTACCCCAGGGCTGTTCGGCTTCATTTAATTATACATGGACACAGTGATGGACACACCCTCATTCATTTAATTATACAAGGATACAGTGATGGACACACCCTCATTCATTTAATTATACTTGGACACAGTGATGGACACACCAAACATAAATCTTAGTAAAATATTATTAAGCAAGATGCAAATTTTGAAATTTTGCCAAAGCTGATATTAGGTGTATCAGTGTTATGTCATTTTTTATGTTATATTACAGCCTCCTTAAAGGGGATGGCTCACCCCTCACAGAATCCTTTGTGCCAAGTGGCGAGTCGCCATCTTTGATGCCATCAATATTCCAAAAGCAATCTGCAACATTCCTGCAACATCCTAGGCCATAGATGTTAAATTGTAATGTGAAATTGAATATATTTTGTCAGAGTATATAGACTTTAACTTCTTTCGACTGATCCATTCCGTTATCTTATGGTATTCCTGTATGTAACTGACCCAAAGTGGACTTTGCTGTACTGCAAGGAACCGCGAAAGGAAAGAAAAGACGATGCATCATATTTTGTTCAAAGCTTCCATATATGGCACGTGAATGAAGAAAAAGTTGGTGATGGGTTTCGAAGAGATCACTAACAGTGAATTTGCAGAGGTTTTCCTGCACAAAGAGCTAGCATTTAATGGTCATTGCTTTTTTTAAAAAAACAAAAAAACAATGCATTGGATTCTGGGAAGGGTGAGCTGGCCCCTTTAAGTCACTGATTTGTCTTCGGAAGATGGGCGTGGTGGCAGGTCCAGAGAGAAAAATAAAGATTTTTTTTATGGTTTGTTTCATTGGTTACTTCTCAGTTTAGTAATTATTTTTGAACATTTAAATTTCATGTTCACTTATTTTTAAAGGTATCTACCATGTACAGAATTTCTTTTGCGTAGTAATGTATAATATAACAGCAAAACAGAAGCTAAACTGTGTAGTCTGGGTTTGCTTATTGCTTTTATTCTCAGTATACTGATTGAAGTATTACTAATTAACTGGCACATGGCTACACTTGTTACATAAACGTCTCAGATTTGCAACGCAGGTCTCCACTTGAAATGGCGAGGCTAATGTTTTATGGCAAGTACAAGAACCATATAAAAGCCAGTTTATTTATTTGTTTATTTTTGGTCTACCAGAACACACAGAAGATCAGTATATCCAGATGGAAGTAGTAGAGAAGTTTCACCAGATGATTCCCCAAAAGGTCAATGTGGAGTTTGAGAACACTAACATTACCCTCTCTATGCACAGCCAGAAGCGGTGAGTGGACAGGTTTTTTGTGGATTTGTTTTTATTTGTTTTCTTGCTTACCCTGTTTGTTTGGTTTTTAAGGCACCTGAACTGGACACTGAAGTCTTTAAAACTTGACTATGACTGTGATGAGGAGCAACTTCCCCTGAAAGGTTTTGTTCCTGAACTCAAATTCCCACACAGCTGCTTAGAGCTCCTGCTGGAGGGTAAGCAGGGATGAAACACACACACACACACACACACACACACACACACACACACACACACACACACACACACACACACACACACACAGAGCTATCTGCTTAACATTTTGAGGTGCTACCTTCTCATGCTGCTTTCTTCTCTCTGTAGATGGCCTTCTTCTCTCACAAAGCCGGCAGCGAATTATATGTCTCACCTCCCTAAAAACTGTGCTGCAGGTGAGCTGCTCTGTGGTCAGGCTTATGATTATCTTATCATCAAATCTACACTTTTGGTCCAACAAATATTTGGTCTTGTTTAAAAAGGTTTTATGTTTGTCCCGGTTATGAAGGTGACCTCAGCGGATGTCTGTGGCTCAGTGACAGTCAGCACGTGCATCATCCACTACCGCCAGCAGGAGTTCTCTCACTGGCTGGACTTGTTCTCATGGGAACAGCTCATTCATAGGAAGGCCACTCACAGGAAAAAGTAGGAACATAATTAGTTACAGTATTTACAGTATGTTAGTATTTACAAATGTGGATAGCCTCTTTGAATGTTGAAAATCTGAAATGATCTTTGCTGGATGAAAAGTTGCAAAAAAAAAAAACTGTTCATAATTAATGCATCAATAGTGCATAATTTGGAAGGCTACAGTCTGTCAAACAAAAAAATTAAAAGCATGTTTTATGTTATTATAATAGTAGCATCAGCTAGCAGTGTACTCCAATATCTGCATCTTGTCACTAAGCCCAGATTTCCTGGTATCTGCAAAGTTATATCTTGTATATCTTGTCTTGCAGGCACTTCCCTCTCCTTTATGTCCCTGTGAGATTCAGCTCTACTGTGTCAAATGTTAATGTGTCTATTCAGCTGGGAGACACTCCACCCTTTGCTCTGGGATTTATTTCTGTTAGTACAGGTAGGCACAACAGATAAAGCTCCTCTGAAAGTGTTCAGTTGGCTTTGCAACGCTGCATAAGATCACAAGGAGTGAGAATTTCAAGCAAATTGACCTTGTATAGTTGATTTTTCTCCCCTTTGGAAAAAAATTGGTCATAAAGGACCAGAAGTTCACTCAGATCCTGAGGTGCGAGACCATTCAGTGCTTTATAGGTCAGCAGTAGTATTATGTAATCTGTGCGAAATTTGATTGGGAGCCAGTGCTCATATTTTCTTGTTCTAGTAAGGACCTTTGCTGCTGCATTTTGGACTAATTGAAGCTTGTTTATGCTCCTACTGGAACATCCAGACAGTAAG
>JAQQZR010000003.1:13103084-13121995 GCA_030068235.1 Notoglanidium macrostoma | reverse complement strand
ATGAACTAATTTTTCTGCATCAGGCAGTGACATCATATTTCTTATCTTAGCAATATTTCTAAGATGAAAGAAGGCTGTCCTAATGATATTATCTACATGAGTTTCAAATGACAGATTGGAGTCAATAATCACATGGTGAACAAGAAAGGTCATCCAGAGTTATTGTGTAATCGGAAATCTTATTTCTTGCTACATGTGGTCCTACTACTAGTACTTCTGTCTTATCAGAATTAAGTAAAAGGAAGTTATTACACATTCCTCAATTTTATTAAGCTTGTGTCTGACTTTGCTGAAACATATAATTGTGTGTCATCAGCATAGCAGTGGAAGCTAATACCATGTTTACGAATAATATTACCTAGGGATTATATAATATAATAATATATCTATGCGGGATTGCTGTACAATATATTTCTCTTAGTATATTTTAATGGTGGTACCTGGATATAAAAGCACTTAAATATTTTGTACTTGTCTTAGATTTCATGTTAAAAAAAAGCATTGCCAAATATCAACTTCCTGTTTCCACACAGAACTGCAGCACTCTGTGGATTCCACTAAAAAAGACAAAAGCATGACAATGTCCCTGAACCATTTCTGGTGGAGGGTGGGCCAAGGCTCTCACATCCAGCAAGCTCCTCACCCGCCAGGCAAGCATGTGTGGGGAGAGGCACTCATCGTGGACTCTTTCACACTGCAGGTAAAACAATGTTGTCACATATTCAGCATTTATTAAGTTAATGATTTATGTTATTTACCGAATAATGTATATGTTGTGTTATAAATATTTTTTTTAGGGACACGTTCTCTTAGCAGAAAACTTACATGGACTTTGTCACAAGACAGTATGTGAGGGACTTACCCTGTTTTCCCGAAATCGTTAGGTTATTTCCTAGTGATTAAAAAAAAAAAACTTTGTTGTCCAGATTTTCATGTGCCTGTCCGTGTATGAGATATTCTCATTAGCACAGTATCTCAAGAACAAGTGGGTGGATGGTTGTAGTGCTTATGTGAAATTATCAGTGTGTCAAGCAGATAAACTGATTAGATTTTGTAATTGGGCCAAACAGGGTTAAGGTCAAATGTTCATTCCTGTTTGTCACAGAAATGTTAATGGTATGGTATGAAATTTTTGTACATGCATGAAATTAATCATCACAAAAAATAAATGGTTAATTGTGGGATTTGTAAGGCCTTATCCTTGTTACCACCAAATGAACTGATTTCATTTTGGCATTGATTCAAATGTGGTCAGGGTGCCTTTTAAGTGAATTTGAGGCATACAAATTAGTAACAGCAAGGACTAGACAATAGAGGCATATTACGTAGACGTAGGCATAATATAAAATGCCTGGCACGCTTTTTCTTCAGCACACAGTGTAGTTATCATTTGTGTTTTGTCTGTCTGAATTGGCAGGGCAGCTACAGTAATTCCCAATGGACAGACTCCAGTTCCTCATCCAGTGTGTGTGTGGAGTCCAGTTTGCAGGGCCTGCAGGTGGAGCTATCTGACACCTGTGCCCTGTGCCTCTCTCGTCTGTTCTCTGTCCTTAAACTGGGCCAAGCTCAAAATTCACTCACTTCCACTACACAAGAGTCAGCATCTCGCTCACCTGTAGTTTTGAAATTACAGCTCAACCTGCAGGATGTCAACCTGTTCACGCTCTCTAATGTAGCAGGTGAGTATAGCTGGAAAGCTTCATGTTTTACAATTGCATTTATTTATTTCTCTTTCTTTAATTGTCCCGTGTAATAGCTTGCTCATTAAGTACAATTCTGTCTGCTTCTGATGGTGCAGGAGCTGTGGTGTTTCGGGTGGATGAAGTAGCAGCCAATAGCTCTGCTGAGACATCGCAAGTGTTAGTACAAGGTGTGGCTCTGTCTGTACTAAAGTCGCTCAGCGAGAGCACAGAGCCATGCCACCCTGCCGATCAGGCCTTCAGCCCTGTTGTCAGTCTCGGCAGCCTCACTGTGGCCTACCAGAACAGCAGCCACACCCTGGAGGTACCTCACTGACAGTCTTGCATTCAAGTCCTCATGTTCGTCTTTCTCCAATAGAAAATGTTTTGGTGATCATTTTGAAATAATAATCATCCATACATTAATCAATGGAGGATCATTATATTACTATAAAATTATTTATATCTATCTTTTAGTAATTAGAAATTCTTTCTCTGGCAAACTTTTAAAAAATTGCCATTTATTTTACACTATTCTGTTGATTAAAACACTTAGTTACAGTTCTTGTGCCAGGACTGGTGTGTCCTGATCGGTTGCTAGTGTAACAAGGCTCATAACAAGCTACTATCATGAACAACTGTGTAAATAAAAAAAAAAAAAAAAAAAAAAAAAAAAAGACTTCTTGGTTGGACACTTCTCCTACTCAATGTTACATGCTGGCTCCTACATGTGTCATCAGCTAAAGTGCCTGATCTACAAATTAAATGTTTAAATCATTTTTTTCTTCCCATTTTAATAATGGATTTCCCATGTATTCTCTGCACAGGTGCAGAGTGAAAATGCCTTGGCCCTGCAGTGGACGCCATCTGACCACATGTTTCTGTATCAGCATGTCTGTGAAAGTTGTAGCTGCTGGAACACCCTGCGTTTGGTGCTAGGCATAACGCAGAAAGAAGTCACCTTACCCTCTCCACCCTCTCCTGCGTTAAGAAGCCTCAGCATGTGTTTTGTTCTGGCCAACACCCAGCTCACTGCATATGTCGCAGAGAAGAACTTCATTATTGTGCGCGCTGAGGCTCTGTCTGTTTCCAAGCTGCCGGGATCCACTCAGCTCAAGTCTCTACAGGTTGTGCTCAACTTCGATGGCAACGACATTTTTACGTTCTCTGAGCCAGAGGTAAACATGCTTGATAATTCAGATGAGCTACAACAGTACCGCATTCACTTCCCGTTTCTCTCAACGCCCCACAACCGTGGTTGGATCTTTTCCTTCCCTGTGCTCACTGTGGAATTCCCATACCAGTACAACTTTTCCAGCACTTTTGATAAGACTGTGAGTGCCCAGAAATGGCTTAAGAGCCTCCACAGAACTGGTTCCACTGAGCCCAAGCGGCTTCCTCCAGATCTCTTCTTCCGTGTAGGCCAGTTCTCATTCTTCTTTCTGGATGATGTTTTTGAGATCAAATTGCGTGACAACTATGAGCTGATGAAGGATGAGAGCAAGGAGAGTGCCAAACGCTTGCAGCTACTAGACCGCAAAGTAGCTGAGCTGCGCAGGATGCACGGTGAACTGCTGCCAGCGCGCAAGATTGAGGAGCTATATGCCTCCCTGGAGCGCAAGCACATAGAAATCTACATCCAGCGCTCACGCCGCCTCTATGCCAGCACCCCAATGCGCAAGGCACTTCTCACTTGGAGTGTGACAAAACTGGAACTGGTGGCACTGGCTGATCACTCACTGCATGGGCACGAACACATACGTGAGCTGCTCTCTGAGATTGACAGTTTCAGTCCCTTTCCCAGAGAAGGACTGCCTCTGGTGGTGCAATGGTGCCGTGCCATCTCATTTAAGCTTAGCGCATTCTTGGGTCAGTATGTTTATTTTATTATTACACTTATGCACTTTGTGTTATGCGTTTGTTATATGTGTACGGTGCTGTATTGGCATTTTCTTGTTGACTGCTCTCTTTCATTTCACTCTTGGCGTAGTGAGGATCCGAGATTACCCACGATACCTATTCGAGATTAGGGACTGGGAGCTTTCAGGGCGTCTCATCGGGACAGAGCAGGATGGGCAGGTGCGTGGACGGCGGAGGGAAGTGGTTCAACTCGGCCAACCTTGGGGAGATGTGACTGTTTACCGGAACATGCCTTCCCTCAAATTCTACTATGATGTCACCTGTGAGTTTCAGTATATTCATTTTCAGACTATGGTCGACATACTCTGAAAAGTTTAAATACAGTAGTATTCTTATCTTTTTACTTTTTAGCAAACATATCACTTTATACCATTGTGTGGGGGCCATGCTGGGACCCGGCATGGACGCTGATTGGCCAGGCAGTGGATTTACTGACCAAGCCCACTGCTGACCCCTCTCCTCCTCTGGCTTGGTGGGATAAAAGCAGGCTTCTCCTGCATGGACGCTGGTGCATGAACATTGAGCAAGCCAACCTGCACCAGCTTGCCACTGAGGTACTTCCAATACCAGGGTTTTTGGTATTACCTTGAAGTTTAAGAATATTGCCTTGTTCACTGGGTCATTTCACTGAACCCATTTACTTTTGCAGGACCCTTACAACACTACAGAAAACATGCACTGGGAGTGGAACAAGGTCAATTTTGACTGGAACCCTGGACAGTTTGTCTTTAAGGGTGACTTGGATGTCAATGTTAGGACTGCTTCAAAGTACGTAATTTTGTTTAATGACCTAAATTTAAAATCTTATAGCCAGTGATCTAAAAAGCCTTTACATTTGGATAAACAATCAGTTTTATATGGAAAACTGAGAGTGCAGGTGTTTAAATTGCAATATCTGCCATTATAATTGAATAATTTCATGTAATTTATTTTAACGCAGAAATGGTGTATATTTGTAATAATGCTTTTTAAATGTTTGAAATTATGTAGACCACTTCTACAGGTTTGAAGCTCTATCTATTGAAAATAATCACTTGTAATTGCAGTATCTGTCCAAAAAAAAAAAAAAAACCCAAATCATGCAGTCCTAGTCAATATTGTATTGTTTCTTCTTTTCAGATATGATGATATCTGTTTCCTGCACCTTCCCAACCTGTGTATGACCCTGGACCTGCAATGGCTTTGCCATGGCAACCCACATGACCACCACTCGGTTATGTTGTGCAGTGCAGAGAGTGTGGCTGATGTCACCTCGGGACAGCCACACGATTCCTACAGGGCCTTCCGCTCAGAAAACCTTAACCTCTCCATCACTATGGACCTTAACCAGAATAGCAGCACAGGTTTTTCCCCCAGGATATTTGTTGAATATATTTCAGTCTCTACATTTGTTAGTATAAGGCAGGAATTAATTTTATCAGCACACACACATACACACACATTGGTGCTATAAGCCTTTCAGACTATAATAAAATTGTATAACAATATTTCTAAGTATATCTGTTTGCTTTCAGAGCCCTGTCAGCCTCGAATACTCCTGTATAGCAGCACTCTGCGCTGGATGCAGAACTTCTGGGCCACATGGACCAGTGTGTCACGGCCCATCTGCAGAGGAAAACTCTTCCATAGCCTCCGGCCCTCCCGCAAAAAGCTTGGCCAGCACTACAAACAGCTGTCCTACACAGCAGCGTTTCCCCAGCTGCAGGTCACATACTGGTCACCCTGTTTACTTGCTCACACTCAAACACATTTTTAAGCATTATTATATGTTTAGATAGACAGATGCATTTGCTATTGATCTTGTTTCTGGGAAGTAAACTTCTTAGAAAGCACCTGAAAAATGAATGGGTCATAACCAAATAGGAATGAGTGATAAATAGTTTTTAAAAAAATGTAAATCAAATGGCGAAGCAGGACTCTCTTAATAGTAGCTGTGCATAATTTGGTACCTGATGCCTCCAACTCCTTCTCCAGCTCCTTTGTTGTTTCTTGGGGTTTGGACAAATGTTTGTTCATCCCTGGGAGTTAAGGAGCCTGAATGATGCAGTGATGTCTGTGTGCTCACAAGATTTTTATATTTGCATACAATTGTTTGCATAGATGCTCATGGTACCTTCGGTTATTTGGAAATTGCCCCACAGATGATTTGTGCATTTGTGAAGGTCCATAATATTACAACTAAAATAAGATATCAGTTTTTATCAAAAGATTCAAATTAGGTGTTAAATTGAACACTGATATGTCCAAGCAGAGGATCTGAGTCAGTGATTGACTCTTGAGGGTAATTCTTGGTGATTTTTTTGCTGTTTGCAGGTTCATTATTGGGCATCTTTTGCTCAGCAGCGGGGAATACAGCTGGAGTGTAGTAAGGGTCATATCTTCACTAGAGGTTCACAGAGGCTGATCCCACAAGGTGAGAGAAAACACATTACATTTACATTTACAGCATTCATCAGATGCCCTTTTCCAAATAAAAAAAGTTCTTTGTGGCATCGGAATCATCCTCATGCTATTACAGTAGGTCAGGGTGTAAGAGCTAGAAGCTTGTTAGAGAGGAGTGAGTACAGCATGAAAAATTACATTTAATTAATTTAACTAATTTAATTAAATTAGTGCTCATTTAAGTCTTTAATAAAGAGGTAGGTCATTTCACCACCTGAGTACATAGGACAGAGAAGATTGACACATGCCTTCCTTGTACCTTCAAGGATAGGCCTGTTTTAGCTTTGTAGGTGAACTTTACTCTTTTAGATCCTAAGTGAGCAGCTACAGAAAGAAACCAGCAGAGAGATTGCAGCAATGGGGTGGTGTGGGAGATCTGGGGGGGATTGAAAACAAGGCTGGCCGCTGTCACCGGACCACGCTGGGGAACACCTGCTTGGAGCGAAATACAGTGGTCCAATGACATATCCAGTATTACTTCCAGAGGCCCTGTGCCTGCAGTGGGTGAATATGCTTGTGTTTGTGTTACAGCGGGCACAGTGATGAGGAGGCTAATCTCAGAGTGGAACGTGACTCAGATGGTGAGCGAGCTGTCCTTTGTTACCGTGCACCTGATGTCCTCCAGCTCGGACGAGAATGCCGACCACCAGATCAACGCGCAGGTGAAGAAGACCCATTTACTCAGCCTGTCTTCACTCAGCTATCAGAGACAAAGCAACCGCATGGAGGAGGTGAGCCCGCACATTCACTGTTTAGGACAGTCTAAATCATTTGTAATTATGGATCTATACATCTGTAATTGCAACTATACAATTTCTGGCTCATTCTTACCTTCTAGGATTGAGCTCAAGCAAATGTTAATTTTTCAATTGGATAGCGAAAATATGGTGAGGCAACAGATTTTAGTCGGATCCTGAGCCCAAATTACTGTCTGTGCAGAGTTTCCTTACATCTTCCCAGTATCTATGTGGGTTTGGTCGGGGTGCTTCAGGTTCCTCATACTTCCCAAAGCAATGCCAGTAGCTGGATTAATCTTTCTGAATTGTGTGTAAGGGTGTGTATGACTATATGCTGTGGATGCAGTTCCTGCCCTGTTCTGTGTGTTACTTGGATTGGGTTCAGATCAATCGCAGTGCAATAGCTTCAAATTTGGTTGTCTTGTAACTGAGGTGGCAGTTTTACAATAATGTCGGTCAAACATTTCTCGAATTGTTCTCAAACAACAATAATTTCTCTTTTATAATGGATGCTTTCTGGATTTGCCTTTCGTGTATTGATAAGAATTATATCAAGCAATGAGTTAATAGTTGATATTAAGGAATAGTTAATATCATTTTGAATAATTATGCTATCGTCACTTTTGTATCTAACAGGAGGTCAGTTCAAAGGACGAGTGCAATGCCTCCTACACACACAAGCTGTGTTTGGTGGATCTGCGTGCCTCATGGAATGCCACCAACAGGAACATTGCTTTCGGTCTGTATGACGGTTACAAGAAGGCAGCTGTACTGAAGAGGAACCTGTCCACAGAGGCACTGAAGGGCCTGAGGATTGACACACAACTTCAAGCTAAGAAGCTTAAACGCTCTATGTCTACTTACACGCCTAAGACTGCTCTTTCTGCCCCAATTGTACCCACTGCCAATCGCACAGAGAAGAACCAAAATGAAGGTGTTCGTTTGTCCGATTTTTATTTAAACTGAAAGTATTATGGAGCTATTAAAGCTGAAGACATGGCTGTGTGATTGTGGTTTCCAGGCACATCCATGCTGCAGAAGCTGATTGAGGAGACGGATAAGTTTGTGGTGTTTTCTGAAGAGGATGCTGGAGTAAGCGACCAGCTGAGCGGGATAGCCGCATGCCAAACAGACGACGTGTACAACCACAACTGGTGCATTGAGCTTGTCAACTGTCAGGTAATGGACAAATCTTCACTTTTATTGGAAAATGTTTCCATCTAATTTGGATGCTATCTGAATCAAATCCTATTGCATTTTCTGTTTATTTGTGTTTAGATGATGCTGCGAGGCACTGAGACGGCAGGGTGTGTACTTGTTTCAGCTGCAAAGGCTCAGCTGCTGCAGTGTGAGCATCATCCAGCTTGGTACAATGATGCACTGAAGCAAAAGACCACTTGGGCCTGCTCATTGGACTGTATGCAGTATTTTGCCACCATGGAGCCCAATCCATCAGAACAGGAGGATGGGCAACTGTGGCTAGAGGTGAGTTCATTTACTTGTCTGAGCTGTGTAAGAGTGACTTGAATGTGGCGTTTTCTGTGTAATGTATTGACTTTCGTTCATGCAAGCCATTTTTGATAAGTTTCATCCGGGTTGATCAGCCATTTTGGAATTTCAGTGAAAGGAGATAAATTCTGGCTATAGATTTTAGCACTTAATACAGGGAGCATTTGAATTAAATAGAGGTGTGTCGTGTTTTGTGAACGTGCAGGTGAAAAACATTGAGGAGCACAGGCAGCGGACCCTGGACTCTGTGCAGGAGCTGATGGAGAGCGGGCAGGCTGTGGGCGGCATGGTCAGCACCACCACAGGTACACTGCTGATCTTAGATTATAGGGTCCTTTGAGTCTATTAGACTATTAAACAATTCTTTTTATCCGATCTTGTCAAATCTGACACCAGTAGCCACTTCCAGGCCCAAGCTCTGCTTCAGTGTTGCCTATTTAGAGATTTTGTTGCTAGATTTGTAGAGTTTTTAGACCCCGTTAGTGACATAAATAAAAATTTTTAAACAACAGCCTCGTGACAAACCTTTTAGTACATTAGTGACTTTCTGAAACTTGATACAGCTCTCCTGATTACATCACCACCACTGTTATGCAAGTTTAGAAAGCAGGTTGGCTTGACTCACCATCAGTGTAAAGTCTTTTGGTAGTGACTTTTTGAGCTTGCTTTTGCAACTTTTCTCCCAGGTGATAAAGTCAATGTTTTCAATCTTATAATCTCATTGGAAGGAAAATGGTAGCATGACAATTGCATAGTTTTTCAGACTCCGATCTATTCATACAACGAGGACATAGCACTGCGGCATGTTGAAAACATGAGGCTTGGACCCGGAAATATGGTCGTTGCCTCACATCTTAACAAGAACATGAGAACCTGTACTGTGTAATGAATGTTTCGAGAGAAAAAAAACTCCACCTACACTCTTAAATCATACACGATATGTTTGTGGACATCTGACCCATATGCGGTTCTTCCTCAAACTGTTGCCACAAGGTTTGAAGCACACAGTTGTTGAATGCCTTTGTGTGCTGTAGCGTTAGTTTCCCTTTACTCAAACTAAGGGCTCCAAACCTGTTCAGTGAAGACATGGTTTGCCCAGATTGGTGTGGAAGAACTTGTATGGCCTACAAAGAACCCTGAGCTCGACCCTAAGGAACATGTTTGGCCTGAACTTGAACGCTGACTGCACCTCCCCTGACATCAGTGTCTGACCTCAATTAATCCCCACAGCCATGCTCCAAACTCTAGTGGGAAGCTTTCCCAGGAAATGGAGTTTATTATTACAGCAAAGAGGGGAAAATATATATATAATGGGGTTCTCAGAAAGCACATATGGGTGTGATTGGTTTGGTGTCCACAAACTTTTGGCAAAATAGTATATGTGGTGATGAATAAATTCAACTGAAATAAAATGAAGTGAAAATGAAGGCTGCTAAACCTCTAAACGGAAAAAAGTAGCTAATGGCATTTGAGCATAATTTATTTATATTTATATGCTTTATCTATGTGAGCAACATTCAGTTGACTTTCACAACATTAACTTCGGTCATTCCAGCACAGATACGAGGAGCTGTGCTTCACAGCAGTTTGTTGATTTGCATCATGTTAATGTTGTATGCTGTGAGCAGTGAGAAGATGTGTGGGTATATTCTGTATGTATTAGACTGGAACCAGCCGTCACATGTGCAGGAGACTCAGCAGGTCCAGCGCATTATCTCACGTTGCAGCTGCCGCATGTACTACATCGGCTACAGTCATGATATTGACCCAGAGCTGGCTACACAGATCAAACCTCCAGAAATTCGTGATCGCCATGAAAAAGAGGATCTACTCAAGAAGCAGGCTGGTAGGGCCGACAGTTCTTTCAAAATGATACCGCAAAACATTGCTAACATTTTGTGTTCTGTTGTGTAAGTACTTAAACCAAGCTTCCATTCCTGTTCTACCTGCCAGGTGCAGTAGACACCTTCACCCTTATTCATAATGATCTGGAGATCTCCACCAACCCAGTGCAGTATGCCATGATTCTGGACATAGTCAACAACCTCCTGCTACATGTGGAACCCAGACGCAAGGTTGTGGATGTTTGCAAGTAGTCTGAAAGGCTGCTGGGTTTAAAGAGATGGACTTTCTAAAATTTCTTCTGCACTTTTCTCGCAGGAGCACAGTGAGAAGAAGCAGCGTGTGCGCTTCCAGCTCGAGATCTCCAGCAATCCTGAGGAGCAGCGCAGCAGCATTCTGCACCTGCAGGAGGCCGTTCGCCAGCACGTAGCCCAGATCCGTCGACTCGAGAAGCAGATTTACTCCAACATAAGGGTCTGTCTAAAATCTGCCAGCGTTTCAGATGTTTGTGTTCTTTGGTGGATCTAGCTCAGTGTTACCCAGATTGGTCCTGTGCCATTTTTTGGTTTAGCTGTGATGGTTCGTAGAGCCAGGTTTCACTTAGTCAATGAATTATATGGGCTATACATGTGTAGAATATTGTACATGTTTGCGATCAGATTAAATGTTATGAGATTTTCCTGGAATGAAAACCATACAGCACAATATTACAGTTTTTGAAATGGCACATTATATTCACTGTATCATAGCAATGTAGAAAAACTACCTTTGTTTAAAAATCAGGTTTGAAAGTTTAGTTAATTCTATTGTAATTAATTTAAGGTTTATTTTCTCTGTTTTTGTTTTCACACTTTGCTTGGATTCCTGCAGTCCCAAACTGAGGAACTAAGAGGAGATGAGCTGTCCGACATCAATCTGCGCCTGCAGAACCAGCTCAATCAGGAGAAGACTGACCTACAAATGAAAAGTGAGGAGCTCAACATCCTCATCAGGTGGGTGTGCATTGGTTCATCATGAACAGCAAAAGTATTAGGGTGAAGAAAAAATAAAATGGTCCTAGTGACTGAGTTTGACAGTAAATTGATAATTAAGAGACTATTATACAGTTACCTCCAAAAGTATTGGAATGGCAAGGCCAATTCTTTTCATTTGCTATACTATGAAGAATTTGGGTTTTGAGATCAAAAGATGAATATGAAACAATAGATCAGAATTTCAGCTTTTATTTCCTGATATTTGCATCCCGACTTGTTCAATATATCATTATGCTTGTGCAGTCGCTCTAGATTTTCCCTCTTTTCTCATTTTCCTCCGAAAGGCTTACTTTTCTCCCATAGACTGCTCCCTGGTCATCATGTTGGTTTATTTCTTTTTTTTTTTTTTTCAACAAAAAAAAACTGTCACAACTGTTGCCTTCACAGGCTTCCCATGGCTCAGACCGAGAGTAGACATTTCTCGCTATTAATTGTTTTAAACATTCGATCTGTCAGCTCTTACCTGGACGACAAGAAACACCTGTCAATCACATGTTCCAATATTTTCATCAATTAGAAAATGAGTGGGTTTAAATAAAAGGGGCCATTTTCTATGTTGTTTAACAGCTCTACATGCAAATATCATGAAATGAAATACTGATCTATCATCTCATCTTCATCTTTTGACTTAAAACATAAATGTCTTAAGTGTAAAAAGAATTCTGTAAGTGCTGTACTTGGATAGTTGAGTGGTTATATTAGAAAGATGACATAATACACACTCTCTTTTTAGATGTTTTAAGGACTTCCAGCTGCAGCGGGCGAATAAGCTGGAACTGCGGAAACCTCCAGAAGACGTGAGTGTAGTGCGTCGTACCGAGATTTATTTTGCTCAGGCGCGCTGGTGTCTCACAGAAGAGGACGGCCAGCTGGGCATCGCTGAGCTCGAGCTGCAGAGGTTCATGTACAGCAAGGTATGCTTGGTGTCTGTAGAAAATTATTGCCCTCAACCCAGTACGCTCAATATGGTTGATTCACTTCCTCCAGTTGGGCCAATTCAAGGTCGAATCACTTTCACAATCCATTTGAACCACATTAGGTTTTGATTAGAACCAGACTGAGACCACCTTGCTCAGATGCTCTCTGACTGGTTGTTTTGGTTCTCACCCGAGTCTTCTCGAAGAAAAACATGATTCAAACAGACTAAATAATGCCTATGTGAAAGCACCCTCAGGATATTTAGGAAAACATAACATTACTTCCAAATTGTACAGAATTTTAAGTTTGCGGTAGGAAATTTCTCGCCGCATTATCCACATCTAAGTTAAAGCCACCAGAGCCTCATCATCTCTTCACTTGACTTCTTACTGCCTGTGCCATCTGTGTTCACATCAGTGTGGAAATAATCACTGATCAATGCAACAGTGTATACTTGGTCTTGTCTGTTAGATGACGATGGAGCAGGTGTGTCAAGGACAGCCACCATCTGACCGCAACATGGAAGTGATTAAGTTGCAGATGTCAAAGTATATTATTGGCAGAAAAACACAATTTTGGTCAAACCCAAATTTTATATGATATGCTCAGCATATAATTTTAGTTTATATAATTATCTGCTCACATATTAAGCAGTGGCTCAGTGTTTTCAATACTTTTTATCTGCAGACTTGGCTAAGGTTTTGTTCATTTTTCTGCTATATTTCTGAACATCGGGTGAAGAGAGAGAGAGAGAGTATGTTTTTAGCTCTAAATGTACATCAGGGACCATTTTGTTTTTGTTTGTTTGTTTGTTACTTTTTGGTTTGTTTAGTTATGTGCAGTGTGAATGGAAATCAAACTAAATAGCAAAAAAAACAAAAGTATACATTTTGCTCTGATTTGTGATCAGCACTCATGTTAACATATTTGCATGTTCGGGCACCACCGCAAGTTCAAAATTGTGTTTTGTCTTTTAATATGAGGTATAAATAGTTCCACAGTGAGGAGAAAGTAGCTTAATTTCTTGCTGCTTTTCCTACAGCTGAACAAATCTGATGACACCGCAGAACATCTTTTGGAACTTGGCTGGTTCACGATGAATAACCTGCTTCCCAATGCTGCTTACAAGGTACTGCAGTATGCATTCATTCAAACATGGAAACAGCACATCATTTCTTTTCTCCGTGAAAGAATGACTTTTATTAGTTTGGTGTTCCAGAGGTCACTATCAAGACAATATTTAAATAACACTTCACAGTAGCTCTTTTTGTTGGCTCAGATTATTGGTGCTATTTTCTAAGTCTTAACTTTTCTACATGATTTCTCTTGTGCAGCATGTGAGGGTACGTATGGTATTGAGTACAATTGCCAGTCATTGTTCCCATTTCAATAGTACATATACTGTAGTATACGGTGGTTTGTGAACAACTAGTCATCACACGCACATGTGGTTCTTCCGTTTCCACAAAGTCGGAGGCACACAATTATCTATAATATTTTTGTATACAGTAGCATTACAATTTCCCTTCACTGGAACTAAGAGGTCCAAACATGTAAAGCGAGCCCCGCGATGGCATGGTTTGCCAAATTTGGAGTGGAAGAACTTGAGTGTCCTGCACAGAGCCTGAACTCAACCCCGCTGAACACCTTTGGTCAGAACTAGAATGCTGACTGTGCGCCTGGCGTCCACACCCTACATCAGTGCCTGACCTCAATAATGCGCTTGTAGCTGATTGAGCACAAAAACCCCCACAGCCATACTTAAATCTAGTGAAAAGCCTTCCCAGAAGAGTTTAGGGTATTATAACAGCAAAGGAGGACTGGAATGGGATTTTCACGCATGTGTGTGCAATGGTCAGATGTCCACAAACTTTTGGCCATATAGCGTACATGGCATCTGCTATCTGGTCAAAAAAGCTTTCAGGAATTTACTGTTTGTTTTGTCATTATTTGCTTGATTTTACTCTTACATTTTCATCTGTGATTTGTTTTCTTTGTTTGTTTTCCTGTATAATCATCTGCCACTGCTATACTAGTTTATGTAGCATTTTTTGACTAAAAAAAGAGAATAAGTATCAAAAAACAGAACCATACTAAATTTAGAATGAGTGTCCGATAAATGTGCATTACATGATCCATGCTGCGGTTCTTTGCACTGCTGTTTTGCACTGTAGGTGGTGTTGCGTCCACAGAGCACCTGCCAGTCAGGACGACAGCTTGCCCTCCGCATCTTCAGCAAAGTCCGTCCTCCTGTGGGCGGGATTTCTGTCAAAGAGCATTTTGAGGTCCTTTGGATAAAATTCTACCCATGTTAGCACTGACAGTGCTTGAGAAGTGCAATATATCCTGATAACACTTGCTTTGCACCATGTTAAAATCTGTTTTAATGACCAGGTCAATGTGGTCCCACTAACCATCCAGCTGATGTACCAGTTCTTTAAGAGAATGATGGGATTTTTCTTCCCTGGACGAAATGTCGAGGAGGAAGAAGTTGGAGACGAGGAGGATAAGTTACGAATGGTCACCACAGGTTTGAACTATTGTATTTAAGTTGAACATTTAAGTCTTTTCTTTGTCTTTTCTCCTCTTCTTTGTGAAGCCCTGACACACTGATATCCATACCACTATGCCTACTGGTCAATATTAGTTTTAGCTCTTCTGCACTTTGGGAATATTGGCTTTCTAATAGCTGTGCCCAAGGCCACAATGATAGCTTAGGCCTGGCTATTAAAAGCTCAGCTCACTGACATTGAGTGGAGATACCCGTGGTACAGGGTCATCCTGATGTGTGCACAATAAGAGTTTCTCAATTCCTTCATCCCTCTCTCACATGGCAGGTGTTGTAAAACCAAGGCAGCTATCTGAGGACTCCATAACAGGGCTGGGCCCCAGTAAAGGAGTCACACAGGGGATGAATCGGGCATCAGGGGTCCGGAGGTCATTCCGTAAACCACCGGAGGTAACATAACAGTTTGGCATTTCACATCACCATTGAACACATTTGCTAAATTGAGGCCAGTTTATGTTATTGAGTCTTGTCGTCTGATCAGCCTCACATTTCCTTGTCTTTTTAATCTTTTTAGTACAGCTGGATTTAAATATTCAGTAACACTTTACCTACACAAGTCTCTAAGAACAAATTAAGAGGCTAAAACTATGCTGCTTGATTTCTGTCCAGCATCCCATAGATGACATTGACAAAATGAAAGAGAGAGCTGCAATGAACAACTCCTTCATCTACATAAAGATCCCTCAGGTTCCCCTTTGTGTCAGCTACAAGGTAAGTGTCGCACCGAACCCCTGGTTTGTTTTTTTCACTGCAGGTTGTTGTCATGGATAAACACCTTCCAATGTTATTCTGCTTTGTAATTATGCAGGGTGAAAAGAGCAGCGTTGATTGGAAGGATCTGAACCTGGTTCTGCCCTGTTTAGAATATCACAACAACACCTGGACGTGGCTGGATTTTGCCATGGCTGTGAAAAGAGACAGTCGAAAAGCTCTGGTTGCCCAGGTACTGAAACTAAAACTAGATTATTAGATGATAGCGCAGCTCTGATCAAAGTCTGAAAGATCATCAAAGCTGATCTGTTTTTTTAGATTTAAATCAGAAATGTTGACTAATTATTTTTGTTATTCAAGAAAATAATTTTAAAACATGCACATGTGAAATGTCAATGTTGTAGGTAACAATATTAACATCTAATTAATTATTCATAGTAATTTATCAGTTAAAAAACCCTTAAAGTCCTTGAATCTGAATAATAGCATGTCATGGGTGAAAAGTATAATTGCGCTCTCTGCATAATGTGCTTTCAGGCTTGCTGGCTGAAGTGCTTTTCGTTCAAATAATGTGTGCTAAAGCAATATGCGCACTGTAACCATGGCAACAATCTTACCAGTCTTTGTTAGTATTGGCTAACTAACCAGCCTAGCTTGCTATCTTCATTAGATTAATTATCATCAGTCATAAATATTACGTAAAAATTGGTTTAACTCTGGGAATGAGTTTATTTACCTTCACTGTTGTGCTGAAGGCTGAAAATCAAGAGAACCAGTTAAATGAAAGTGTCCTTATGCTTTATTCATGGGACCTTTGGCATGTAAAGTAGAAAAACACATTTGTGCCTTTACAAATGCATGTGTTTTGTTTGCTCTGTCAGAGACGGAAACTTTTTTTTATGTGTACGTTCTAATTGAATTTTAAAAACCTGCAATAGCATGAAAATTCCTCATTATGATTGACATTTTCTCTGCTGTATTTGGAAATATGTTGCCACTTGCGCATTATGAACATGTGAGACAAGTCATTATTCGTCTTATAATTGATTGGAAAATGTGAGAACTTTCTGTAATTTCTTGTTCAAATGTACCTGAATGTGAAAATCTCTAGAGTTAACTCTGTTGATTGTGCTGATTGACAAGAAGTGAAGAGAGCCCTAACAATCAGTTTGTCTGCGATTACACTTTTCTACCCCTAGGGGTTCCTGCATATGCATGTTTAGGAATATGTGTATATATTAAACTGTAGAACAAGAAGTTAATAAATAATGTACTAGCATAGAATCGCAGACTCCATATCCTATATAAAGACTCCATATCATATGAATGAGGCTCCTGTATTTTCCCTTTTATTCGACTATCTTGCAGTCTTGAGGTGAGGCGTAAATAAATTGAATGCACAGAACTATTTGTTCTTTTGTTTTAATCCCTTCTGTTTTTTGGTGCACTCCTGGACAGATGATAAAAGAGAAGCTCCGTCTGAAGCCTGCCTCTGCCTCTGAGTCTCGGGGAAAGGCAGCAGAAGGAAAGGCAGACAGCGGCCTGCAGCAGCAGATGGAGGACGAGAAGGCCCGGCTACTGATCGGCCTCAGCACCACCGACAAGAGCTCCAGCAAGAAGATCTTCAGCCGCCACAAATGATTTTTCTCCACAGATACGACACTATGGAGAGATTAAGTCAAGTGGACCATGATGGCGAGCCGAGCAGTGCTTTTTTTTTTATTTCAAATAGATATCATATAACGTTCTTGAGACTCTCCTCTCACTTGCAGAGATCCATGCTGGCTGTGGATTCCTAATCTGAGGAGAGTCCTCATGTCTCTCAGTGCTGATCGCGTTAAGGACAGACTGATCGTCATCCTGTTGTCCATGAAGAGCACAGTGTCCTTTTAGGGATCGATGTTCAATTCTCACACAGAATGTTTTTGTGCCATAAGTGTTTCACGTGTCATTGTAGATCACTGCACTATACATGGTCTTCGCTTATCATTAGCCATTTCAGTGAGTCCTCAGGTGTTTAAGATGTTAGCTTTGTGTTCATTTCAGGAGAAAAGTATCAAACACAGAGTATTTGCATTTTACTGACCGCCAGGAGATCCCCTGCAGAGTGTAAGCGAAAGTATCGCACCCCATTTTATGCACCTTTTAAAACCAAAGGGGATCAGAAATGGTTTCCACTCCGGAGATCTACTTAATGTGTAGTATTTCACAAAATGCATTTCCATTCACTTACCTAATGCCTTGACCACTTAAGAAGTTGCACTCTCACTGAAAAGGCCCTTAAGAATTTATTCTTTAAAACTCAATATATAACAATAATTCCAGAACGTAGCAGGTATTTAATATTATATTGTTGTTCTAAAATTTACTGTACTAACATTTGTGCAATATCTTGACACAAAGTAGACTGAATATCCATTGATCTAATTGTTTTATGGTCTTGCTGTTCTTGGGGAGCCTTTTGCTTGTAATCTTATGAAGAATTCTTGATCATTTTAACACTATGGCACTTTTTGTTGTTTTCGTGTTCTTTCAACTCAATTGTGGTGTTATATATTGCTGGGTTTTTTTAGTTTCAGATAAGAACAAATGGCAGTTATTTCAGCTTAAGTGTTAAATATATTTCAGTTATATCAGGGTGTTGGTTCTGTCTTTTGATTATTTTGAATTTCAATGTCAACATGCTTTGTAATTGAATTTTCAGTATTAAAAATCAAAGCTCTGTACAAACACTGTTGTATTGTTCTGACTGAACAAGGGTCAAAAATCACAACCATCCAGTTTGGCTTTGGTTAGTGGACACTCCTGACATTTGGTTCATCACATATTGTATGTTATCTGAAAAAATCCCAGTTCATGTAATCTCTCTCTCTCTCTCTCTCTCTCTCTCTCTCTCTCTCTCTCGACTAATCGCTCATGCTGTGACTACATACTATAGAGGATTAACTTCAGCAATAAAGCAGCAGATGCATAACATACTGCATAGTAGATTATCACAGATTGTTAACAGTTCTTGATCCAGTAAAATGTCATAAAAGACATTTATTCCTAACATTCCTTAAAAATCCAGGTTCCCAAGTATCCTCTGAACTAGAGGGTTTTCAGGACTGGGACATGGACATAAAGGTAAAGGAAGTCATTATTTCCTACTGCAATATAATTACACTCAAATCTCTGTTATAATAAATGATAATTGAACAAAAAATATATACTTAACGCTCATCTTCCCCCAACTAACAAAATATGATCCTATATTAATTACAATATGTGAACTTTTGAATTTTTGTCCACTACTTGCCTACATGTGTGCTGCTTTCTGCAAGATCACAATTTCTTTGACATGTAAAAGGGAAATTCTGTTCCCTGTGTTAAACAAAAATGTAGAAATGCTCAAAATATTTGTTCTAATAACCTAATTAAAATTAATCTGGATTATACTGAATGCACAGCTAGCACCTATGATCTAAAGCTATGACTATTAAATGTTAGGTCTCTCACATCTAAAGCGCTTATTATTAATGAAATTATTACTGATCAACAGTTTAATGTA
>JAQQZR010000003.1:13081262-13099486 GCA_030068235.1 Notoglanidium macrostoma | reverse complement strand
CACACACACACACACACACACACACACACACACACACACACACACACACACACACACACACACACACACAATAAACAGGGACACTTCACATGCTAATTTAATCATATTCAGTTGAATGTTTTATTTAGTAAAACACTTTGACTACTTATGGCAGGTTATGGCTGCTATTTATATGAATTATGATACTGTAATGAAAGAATGCAAGGGCAAGTCAATTTGTCTGTGATTTTTATTAGGATTTCTTCATGATTCTGGGATAATGCACAGAGATTTAAAGGTATGGTACCACGTTATCAGTGTTCATCCTAGTAAGTGTAGTAACTGTCTAATAATGGATTGCTTTGTTGTCATTGGTTTCTCTTCCAGATGGAGAACATCCTTTTAACTGACCAAGGTAACGCTGCTTCTGTCAATAATGCTGGTAGGAATCATTAGAGATCCACAGAGCAGCAGTGTCACTGGAAAAAAGCAACTGAATGAATATATGTTATACAAAATGAAAAATATTCCTCTTTGTCTGTTGCTCTGTAAGGTATTATCATACCCGGGGCATTTCTTATTATACCATCTGCAGTATTTGTGCATTTACACTGCATTTACACAGACTAAACCAGTAGTGTATTATTTTATTAAACACTAATGTTAATAAAGCTGTCCTTAAATGTGCACTATGTAGGACTTATTGGGATCTATTAGTAGAAATGGAATATAGTACTCATAAGTATGTTTACATTAGTATATAATTACCTGTAAGTATAATTGCAGTGTTTTTTGTAAGATTAGAATGAGCCCTTTGGAGCGCGTCCACTTCCATGGAGCTGCCATGTTGCACCGCTACAGTAGCCCAGAGCAGACCAACCAGACACTGGCTCTAGAGAGTACATTCTTGCTTATATAATTGTTTTGATAGTTTCAATAAAATAATATACTGCCCAAAGTTTAAACATGTAGTGTAAGTGTACACATAAAGCCCAGGCAAACACCTACCAACCACATACCAGGCTTTTAGTCTTTGTAAGAAAACTGTAAAAGATTCAAATCTTTTCAAAACAATGTGTTTATGGTTTTATTTTAGTTTTATATCAGATATCTATCGGAAGCACACCAAAAATGATTGAAATCAAAAAAGTGGTTGTGTATGCACTTCCATGCCTCTGCAGACAGATATTAATGCACCTTATGGCCACTGTAGGATCTAATGCTTGGAAAAGGAGGGATGAGGGAGGGACATTCAGTTGGTCACAATGTACAACCTCACCCCTAGATGCCACTAAATCCTACATAGTGTACCTTTAAACGGTATTCGCCATCATTTTCTCCATATTTACATTGTGTCTATAGTAATATTTACATTGTGTCTATAGTAATAAAGCTATAACTATAAAGTTTATAGTTATGTAATAAAGCTGTAGTAAAGCTGTAATTGCATTTTTGGGTCCCAAATCTAACCGAGATTACAGCAACTGCTTCTAAAGCTTTTGCAAGAATAACAATTGACTTTGTGCTCGGCAGGAAAATTATTTAGGCTTGCAAAAGATTTGTTCTTTTTCAAATTTCTCTATGCTATGTTCTCAACATATTCCTGTTGTATAATTATCTAAATATGCATTGCTATACATTAACCCCCTCCTTACTTCTTCTAATATTATGAGACAGCAGTACTGACTCTTGCAATAAGCTCTAATGTACTGGAGCTGAAAAACAGTGCTGTTCCCCATCAACTGATCCTCAACCTATTTGTGCCATTGGGTTCAGGTCACGTCTGCCTGGTAGATTTTGGACTGTCTCGTCGACTTGAGCGTGGTGAAAAAACATTTACAATCTGCGAGACCATCCAGTACATGGGTGATATTTTGCACACAGGACTGAATAATTCCATCTTCACAGGCAGACTGTATTTGGTTTTTCTTATTTCTAGCAAATGCATTCACTATATTCTACATAACTTCTGAACAGCTCCTGAGGTTCTGACTGGGGGTCCTTATAGCCAAGCAGCAGACTGGTGGTCTCTGGGCATCCTGTTATACACACTGGCTGCTGGAGAGGTAACATCCTCAAAACAGGTGGTCATTTGAATTAAATAGGGCTGAATATTAACTGATGGAATTATTGAATGTAGTCACAGTTGTAACACAACAGTTAATTTTGGAAGTCTGTAAAAACAGATCAAATAAGGTATAACATAGTTTAAAACTGTGGAGCTGCTCAACAGATGTTTACATAATGGAACCTAGTGCCTCAAGTGTTTGACTCAATGATTTACATATAATGGGTGGTCTAGTTATCACCTGAACTGCTTGTTCCATTTTATTCCTAATGTTTGAATGTACAGTATACATCAGACATTCAAGTGTTGCCATGCCACACACACACACACACACATGCACAAGTTGTTATAAATTACTATTATTTTCTAATTCTTATCATCAATGTATTTCTGATTCTTTTTTGGTTTAATTAGTTTTTTTTCTCTGTTGTGTCTTATATCTTTTGCACTTCCTCTGTTTGTTTTGCTTGTGTTGGGTTTTCCCCATTAGTATTACTATTACTAATAGACTATATTAATTTAGTGTATTAGTTCCTCTTCATGGGACCTAATTATTTTGCATTACTTTCCAAAGTGTATAATAACGCTAAATCTCAATGGTCCTCCAAACCCTTTCTAACCCCCCCCAAAAAAAACCGCAACAACAAGAGATGTGTTGAAATTCTTATTGATCTTCACATCTTGGAATTGAACAACTTGACGCTCCATGAAACTCTCATTTTGCCTTTAGTTCCCACTTCCTCCAGTGTCAGACCACAGCAGCATGCTGACCAAAGTCACTGAGCATCCTTATGAAATGCCTCTGAGCTTCAGTCCTGCACTGTCCCTGCTGCTCACAGAGGTATGCAAGGTCTACAGTTTTACCCTTTGCTTGGCCTGAAGGCAAACACAGCTGTTGTAAGCTCTCACACTTTCTTTGTGTTCTCTGAGTGCAGCTCCTGTGCAGGACTCCCATGCGTCGTCTGCGCTGTCTGGAACGCTATATGAGTCAGAAGTTTTTCATTGGCGTCTCCTTTGACTCTCAGGTGCTGATGAAGTTTCCCATTCAACCAATCCTTGAGCTTAAGGATCACCCTAACCAACCAGAGAAATCAATGAAGGGATTAACATTGGATCAGCTTCAGAACATTGAATGCGATCTCTCTTCCTCACCCACAGATTTATTGCTTGCTATCCCTCAGCAACACTGAAGAGACTTCAGGGTCTACAGCTGCATATAGTGCAATATTCTCGACCATTTGTAGACAAGAACCAAAAAAAAAAAAAAAGACAATGTATATATGAGCTATGTAAAGATATGTATAAATGTATGTGAATATATGCCATAGATGGTACAGTATGTCTGTAAAGTAAAAAATTAAAAAAATTAAGTTGCATAAACACCAAATATTTAATTTGTACTTTGAGTATATTTCTAAATGTTTGGGTTTTTTATTTCTTTTAGCAATCTGTTTACATCTTGCCCTTTTTACAAACTGCGTTTGGCTAAGTTAGAATGTTTCTGTAGGAATTGCTGCAGGATCTTTACTGAAATGTTATTCACAAGTGTGATTTTGCTAGAAATTATTTCAATATGAATTATTGTATCAGTGAATGATACTATCTAACTTTTAGCCCTTGGTATGACCTATTTGCGAGAGCAAAGACAAACCCAAATGGGAGCAACCTTAATAGGGCAGAAAATTGAAGACCAGATAAAGCATCATTATTAATGTTTTTAATTAGGTATCAGGGAAAAAAAACCCAAAGCCCCTGTGGAGTAGGCTAAATATAACATTATCTCTTTGTGGTTCTCCCTGGGGCCCCTCCCAGACCCCATCTACAGAAAAATGAGTGTCAGTTCCTGCATGTGCAGAGTAATATTGGACAATCCTCCTAAATCTGCACCAATCAGGTTCAGCACCTGATCATAATCCCGATGAAGTTTGAGTTTTCTTGCACTAAACTCAACTCTCAGGGAGGTTTTCCTTGCCACTGGCATGACTGTCTTGCTCATTAGGGATCTAAATCTACATCTAGATTTCTGTAAAGCTGCTTTGTGACAGTGTTTGTTGTTTAATGCATTATATAAAATAAAATTGAAGTGAATTGAAGTCAAACATTCTCATATTTTAGATTCTTAGCCAGTGTTTATCTTGATGTCAGCTTTGCACACTATTGGCATTATTTTAACCAGCTTCGTGAGGTAATCATCTGGAATGGTTTTCAGTTAACAGGTGTGCCTTTTCAAAAGTTCACTAGTGGAATTTCTTTCCTTCCTAATGCGTTTGAGATCATCAGTTGTGTTGTGTTGAGGTAGTGTTGGTTTACAGTAAATAGCCCTATTCAACAACTGTAGTAATCCATATTATAACAAGCTGCACTCCAGTAAATAAAGAGAACTGACAGTTAATCATTACTTTAAGACATGATGTGACTTTTAAGTAAAAAAAAAAAAGAAAGAAAAAACATTGAATTAGAAGGTTTGTCAAACTTATGCCTGGTACTGTACATCAGTCTACACCTTCCTTGCACTCTGGCTCATCCCTACAGGTGGATAGCTGAAGCCTGAATATTTGCCTAAATGAGAAATACTGCTAAATTTGGGCCACCTCACAGCAAACTTTAACACAGTGGAGATTTGTATCAGCTTAATTCTCTAACAGTTGTCCTTGAAAACTGGATCATGGAGTTGTTGGGGAAAAAAAATCACATGGACATGTCACTGTTGCTTTGGGACCTAACTGCCTAGAGAAGTTTGAATTCACTTGAAGGGAATTTAATCTAGTTAGACCAGGCATGTCTGATCTTACGGGCAAACCTGCAGCCACACCAGCCATTTGGGGATAAGACTGGACACCTATGAGTTAAATTATTAAAGGAATGCAACACTGTCATGTATGGATTGAAGAGGATTGGTGGCGTGTAGTTCGGTGCACTTTTTGAGCACTTACCTACTGCTGTAATTGGGTCTCTTCTAGATGTGTTTAGTGTTTCGCATTATAATTATTTACTTGTTTACTTTTCTTCATGATTAATTAAGCACTTTCTTAATATTGCCACATTAGCTATGAGATTAAAATAATGTGTGCCCCTCCATGGCCTTTACAAAAACACTTAATGAGGTCATGATGTTATGCTCCGCCCTACAGGTTCCAGCCTCCTACGGGACGACACCATAAAGAACTGGGACAATGTTGCTGTCACAAAAAGAGCTTCTCATTTCATTCCTTGTCACATCTGCAGAGCAAACCAGAGCATCTGGATCACTTCTCGGACTCGGTGAGTAACTCTGAGTTTCTTTGTGAAGTATGCCTTTATTGTTGTTCAACAGTAGTTTTATGTCAGTAATCTCTGGACCATATACACCTGTGAGATTCAGGAGAACTTCTTCATATTAGCTTTATTATTTCCATAATACAGTATTATTCCACATTTATGGAACAGTAGTATTTGATAATACTGTTCTCAGGTTGTGATCCCTCTATAAGATGACCCACCAGTTTCCGACCCTCACCGCGGAGCAGAAGAAGGAGCTGCATGAGATCGCTCTGTGTATTGTGACTCCTGGGAAAGGCATTCTAGCAGCTGATGAATCCGTTGGTTAGTGCGACTATTTAAACCATTCAATCAATGAATATATATTACTGTCTACTAACATAATGAGACGTGTTGTTATAGGAAAATTATCAACAATGGGATGGTGTGATGCAGAACAAGCGTTACTTTTTACCACCCAAAGATTACAACAGCATCTCCTGAAGTGTTTTATTTTACTTACACCACAACAATTTGACAACGATCGCAGTTTTTATTAATTAGAGAGCAACGCGTCATTTTTTAATCAGTTTTAATTACATTTAATGTTATTGAATGTACGCAAAACATATTTGTTCCTGGTGTCACTTACATTATAGCAGCTATAAACAGTCGTTCCCTCAGCAGCATCTAGTTTTTCTCTTTTTTGATATTAATAAGACTAAAAAATGCATATCGTTGCAGACAAATTGGAAAACGCATCCTGGCCTGGAAAAATCCGTTACTGAAGAATGAATGAATGAAATAGAAACATAATAAATGTATTCATATAAACAGACTGAGTTGCTTTTCAGAGCTACTTTCAGACCTGCTCTTATAGAAAATTAATAAAGAGTAAGATTCAAGAATTCTACCAGAATATTAATATTAGAGCACTTTATGTGTTCAAACATATTTGTGATACTGTTTCACTCTGGGTCCATTGTTTAACCAACAGGCAGCATGGGAAAGCGTCTGAATCAGATAGGAGTGGAGAACACAGAGGAGAATCGTCGCCTGTACCGCCAAGTCCTCTTCAGCGCAGACGATCGCATTGACAACTGCATCGGAGGAGTAATTTTTTTCCACGAAACCCTCTACCAAACTTCCGATGATGGTATTCCTTTTGTTAAAATGATCAAAGACAAAGGGATCACTATTGGCATCAAGGTATGTGCTGTGCTATTAGAGATCACAACTTTTTATTTGGAATTAGGAAGCAATTTATATTGAAGTAGTGTGTGGATACTAAAGAATGCTGTCGAACTTGTGGATTTGTAACACAAGGGCGACTAAGGATCATTCATTCATTATATTTATATATTCAGGGGACTGTAGGTAGGAGGAGCTCAAATTTGTCATTTTCATTTTTTCCAAAGGTTGACAAAGGAGTAGTTCCCCTGCCAGGAACTAATGGAGAAACTACTACACAAGGTGAACCAAACACTTCATCATCTAAATAACTGCTTACTGTTCGATTGTTTTTGCTTGATTCTGCTGGACATTAACTTTGTGACTAAAGCTCTAAATTGATCCTTGTTTCAGGGCTGGATGGTTTATCAGAGAGATGTGCTCAGTACAAGAAAGATGGAGCAGATTTCGCCAAGTGGCGCTGTGTGATGAAGATCAGTGACACGACCCCATCTCCACTGTGCATCACAGAAAATGCAAATGTCCTTGCACGCTATGCTACTATCTGTCAGCAGGTACCGTGCAAAATTGACTCGGTATTTTTAAGACAGTTTGATTTTCATCTTAGTTTTGCAAAATGAAGATATGTGGCTAAGTGTTGTTTTTTTGTTTTTGTTTTTTAATTCCAGCATGGGATTGTACCCATAGTGGAACCTGAGATCCTACCTGATGGAGATCATGACCTCAAGCGCTGCCAGTTTGTTACAGAGAGGGTTAGTGGCAGTCCCCGTTAATGCTGCTATCCCATATGAAATTGATGATGGTTAATAAGTGATTGCATATTAAAGTTTAAAAGCTCCATGTTTGTGGTCCAGGTTTTAGCAGCAGTGTACAAGGCTATGTTTGATCATCATGTGTATCTGGAGGGCACCCTGCTCAAGCCCAACATGGTGACCCCTGGACATGGTTGCCCCACCAAATACAGTGCCGAGGAGGTTGCCATGGCAACTCTCACTGCTCTACGCCGCACTGTCCCTCCTGCAGTCACTGGTTACGTAGTTATATCAGACAGTAATGATTACATGTCCTGTGTGTATACTTGTTCTGCCGTAATTCAGCTGTTATACTGTGTGTTGCTCTTGTCTTTTACTGTCTTGTCACACTATTATACTTTATATACCTGTGTATTCAGAGCCCTGTACTCCATTTTGCATATTGAACTTACATTTTTACATATTTGTCAGGCTTCACATTCATGTTGCCATTATATGATATTTTTTTTAATGTATAATATTAAAAAACTTCTGCTTTCAGGAATAACATTTCTTTCTGGAGGCCAGAGTGAAGAGGAAGCCTCTGTCCACTTAAATGCCATCAATAACTGCCCGCTAGTAAAGCCCTGGGCACTGACCTTCTCTTTTGGTCGAGCGCTGCAGGCCTCAGCACTGAAGACCTGGCGCGGTCAGAAAGAAAACCAGAGTGCTGCCACTGAGGAGTTCATCAAACGTGCTGAGGCACGTCCTGTCATGTTTTTTCATTCTGTCGTATCATGAACTGTATAATGTAGACGATTCCACACATTCTACAATCGGTAAATAAAGAAAGATAAGCTGTATATTTTACAAATTCTGTTCAGTGAAAAGTACAACTTTTACCTTATTTTGTACAAGTAAATACCAAATAATATTATATATATTGTCAGAAATCACCTGGGACACAAATATAACGTTTGGTAATTGTAAGTCTTTTTTTTGTTTGTTTGTTTGTTTAAAGCACAGACCAACAATGACAAAAGTCCAATCTCATGAGTTAATGACTAATTTATTGACTTGGCAGTGTAGGTTTATACTGACCTGTGTTTATATGTATTCATTGGTTTAGTCTACTCCCTGGTTTACCCTAATGGAAGATACAGTAAATATCTTTACATGGCTTTTTACCTAACCACCAGGACAATAAATATTACGGAGCATACAATACAAAGTCTTAATGATAATATTGCAACATAAATGCTGATTAATGCCTGCTGCAAAATAACCAATCAGATTAACAAATCAGACTTGAAGCGGTGGATTGACCTATATACTTATATACTTGTTCACTTTTCGACTAATTCTCACATCTTCCTTGTGGTTGTTTTCAGATCAACAGTCTGGCATCCCAGGGGAAGTATTCTGGTGGAAGGGACAGTGGAGCTACTGGTCTTTCCCATTACCTGTCTAGCTATGCATACTGAAATGCTAGCTTTATCTATAACCAACTATCTATAATCTTCTCAAATCCAGTCAGTTCCACTGCCACTGTTGTAGAAATGACTGTACTTTGTACTTTAACACATACACAATTTCAAGGTGTATCTTCAAATTCAGTACATAGCTGTTTGAACTAAATCAGTATTAGAGATGTTGAAATTAATTAAACAACTCAAACACGGTTTAGAAAACCTTATAAATGATTATGAATATTATATAGATAAATGTGATCGAGGAATCTTGCCACTCAACCAACAGAACTTGGGTTTCTCTTTACAACCTGTGCTGTTCGGTGCTTGATGAAAACGTGTTATATGTCTTTGTGTAATGGATAGAACTAAGCTTACTTACACTTAGTACATGTAAGCTGTGTGCTTTTGGTGAGTGTTGTGGTATTCTGTGTGTCAAAACAGAAAATACTGCATAAGGCATAATAATAAATTCTGAAAATATTGCACGTGTCTGGCTCAACTAACTCTGTCACATTTCAACTGGGTATGATTCATTCTAGCTACACAATATGTGAGATTCTTCACAATGAATAGTCAAGGCTGTTGTACCACATATCAAATAAAATATAAGGTTATTAACTTTCTATCTCCTAGTTCTATATCTGTAAAGCCAAAAGGAAATAATCCTAACTTCTGTTACGGGTATAAGAAGAGGTCACGTGATTTGGCTTTGGCTCTCACCTGTGCGTTTCCGTATCCCCTATTCTTTGAAAGGTTATAAAGAATAATCATTGTATGTTGTTAATTGCTGGAATTATAGTGTGACCATTAATATTATGATCCCTGGGGTTGATTTTGCACAGTAACGTTATAGGGTAATTAATTAAGTTGATTATCAACATGATGGAGAAATAAACGTAAATCACAATAAAGTCGTGTACTTACTGTAAAGGAGCAAATAAAACTACATTTGCTTATTTAGCACTGTATTGTATTGGCATTTACTGGAAATACACAAAAATGATTGTTTGTTTGGAACTATCTCCTCTCGCGGATGTAGTCGGATGCGATGACTGATGCGCCCCGAGTTTCCGGGATGCACGCGCGCCCCAAAGCGCGGTTAATGGAGAGGAAGTGAACGCGCGAGCGCACATAGTGCAGTGCATGAGGAGCGCCACGCGCTTATTGTCTTATCTGTACAGGAAAGTTTACTATACCGCTGTTTACTTTTGGTATGTCGTGTTGTTGCACTGTTGAGTGTTGCTTGTGTGTTCTATGTCGATGCTAAAGTCATTCGTTGGCCTTGTTTTGAGTGTAGTGTGTGTTTTCATTTGCAGCACGCTTGTGTTTTTGCCATGTCTGGAGTGATCCGAGGCCCTGCTGGGAGCAACGACTGCAGGATTTACGTGGGGAATCTTCCCCCTGATATCCGCACTAAAGACGTCGAGGACGTGTTTTACAAATACGGAGCTATCCGAGATATCGATCTGAAAAACCGGCGAGGAGGCCCTCCGTTTGCCTTTGTCGAGTTTGAAGACCCCAGGTGAGTGAGATTAACTTAGCTTGGATATCCTGCAACCGTGGTGTCTATTATCTGTCCCTCGACGGCATTAATTGGTCAGGTTGGGAATTACGAAGCTATCTGTGCAGTTTTTTTACTGTGTTTGATGGTGCATTATAAATATGTGTAACATTTTGTACCGCATGTGGGCAGTGTGTTATTGTGTTGTAGCCTGCAGGCCGTTTGGCGGCTAATGATGGCGTCACGCAGGTTTATGCTAGCTGCTAGAAGGTAATCCGGTTTGGTTTGATTTCCTGTTTATAGTTCGTCCGCGTGAAGATTGTACATGTTGGAGTATTTAGGAAAATGTATCCCAGACGATAGACTTGGAGTCTTAGCCAAGTTAGATGGCGAAGTTACTCTTGTTGTGTTAGCTAAATCTGCTAGCCGGGGGAGGGAATGAGCAGCCCACAGCGCATCTTCATCTCTGCACTTACTGGGATTGGACTCTGCTTGTTAGTGAGCTATATCATTATTATGGATAGGAAGGTTATGGGTTTGTTCTCCACAAATACTGCCCCGTTTATCACTGAATGTAGAAAGTTACGAGACAAACACGAACTGTTGTTTCTGTGATGAATATCCGGAAAGTTTTGCTCCTGTTTCTCACACCACGAAGAGAAACCTTTCCAGATTTGTCATCGATCATATCTTTAAAGATATTCTCCAATAAGTCAAGAAAATAAGATATATATTCTTAATTATAACTTTGATAATGGTATGGGCATTTTTTTATTGATTAAGTTTAGTCTTTGTTGTTTTCCTGAAGGATGTTGAGCAATTTTTCAAACTACTTTCTAGTTTGACTTAAAAAAAGGCCAGCAGGACTCTTAATAAATGTATGATTTATAATATTTTTAGTAGTGTGATATACCCCTGGCTCTTTAGTTATTGCTTCATTTTTATATATTGAAAAAAAAAACATTTGTTTTGAAATTACAGCATCAGCTGAAATTGAAATAAATGTGGCTTGTGTGTTCCTCCTCAGGGATGCAGAAGATGCCGTGTACGCTCGGGACGGCTACGACTACGACGGCTATCGGCTTCGAGTGGAGTTTCCCAGAAGTGGACGTGGCATGGGGAGAGGAGGCTTTGGTGGCGCTCCCAGAGGACGATACGGACCTCCATCCCGGAGATCTGAATACAGAGTCATTGTTTCAGGTCAGTCTTCAGCATTTATTACAGTGCAGAATGTAGGGTGAAATCAAGGCTTATCAGCTCTCAGACCTGATTGTTGGCTGATGAAGCTACTCTCGGTTGAGAGACAGAAAATAGCTTCTGTGTTGAGTCCAGTGGACACCAGTTTCCAGTTGGGTGTCTGCAGGTTTAGTTTTCCAAGTCCCTTTCCTGTATCATATCATCTCTGCTTGGGCAGTGGACAGCCGGCTGATGGAGTTCACCTGAACAGTGTTATGAACATTGCAAGATAAGCATGTCGCTTTTTTCCTGTAGGGTTACCACCAAGCGGCAGTTGGCAAGATCTGAAGGATCACATGCGTGAAGCAGGTGATGTATGTTATGCTGACGTTTTCCGAGATGGGACCGGTGTGGTGGAGTTTGTGCGCAAAGAAGACATGGTCTACGCTGTTCGAAAACTGGATAACACTAAATTCCGCTCACATGAGGTAGGTTTGAGATTTAATTTCAGACTTTTGGATGTTCTTGCCATAGCATGTGTTTTCTTTAAGGTAAGCAAATCTGGGCCGGATCCATATTTCAGTTTGTATGTTTACCTCGGGGATCAGAGTTTCAAAATGCCATGATGCATAAGTAGTAATGCCTGGGGCAGGTTATTAATCTATGAAATTGCACTATTGATGCAGTTGTTGGTTCTTTGGGTGGATTTATTTACATTAAAGACACAGTATCTGCTGGTAGGTTCAGGGGCTAAAGATAGGCAACGTAAATGAAATGGTAGGGTGGACTCTGCTTTATCATGAATAGTGTTACAGTTGTTTGAATGGGTTTTTAATAAGTTTATATTCTGGAAAATAGAACCAACTAACTAATTAGAAGCTGTCCCAGGCAGGTTCAACTAAAATCCACTGTGGGAATGGACCTAGTTAGTCTGTTGCAGTGAGCAGGATGTGTTATTATTCCTTTAGAAGCAGGCTGGAGGGAGAGTTAAAGTCCCCTGCATACCAAAGCTGTTTAAAGTCTGTTAGAATACAGTATGCATTGAGGGCATGATAAATAATCGGTAAGTATTTTAATATTATGAGGTCTGGTTGGTCTGGTTGTTCTGTTGCTCAGAGCAAAGTTTTCTCTTATTTTTTTGCTCATCAGGGGGAAACTGCATATATCCGTGTGAAAGTGGATGGTCCACGTAGTCCCAGTTATGGAAGATCGAGGTCCCGGAGCCGCAGTCGCAGCAGAAGTCGCAGTCGCAGCAATGAGCGTAGCCGCAGCTTCTCGCCTCGCCGTGGCCGAACCTCCCCACAGTACTCCCCCCGGCACAGCCGCTCTCGTTCCCGCTCATAAGCCCTCCACTCGCTGCCGTGTGCTCTGGGTTTGAGTTCCCCTTCCCCTGTTTTTAGTGAAGCTGTTGAGTCAGTCTTGGTTTTTACACCACCTCTGCCCTAATTTTTTAAATATTAGTTTCAGTTTTCCCCCCTCCGTGTCTTCCTGATGATGCGTTTCTGATTGCCCCATCACCCCCCTCCTGTCCTCTACCCACACTCCTTAACCATCAACACCCATCTAATTTTTAACAATGCTTTTTAAAGGACTACTGCGACTCCCCCTTCACATTCTCAGCTTTCTTTTGTCCTCTTTTGAATACAAGATGGAACTCTCATTGACCAAACAAAGAGTTGTTCAATGCCTCTGAATATTTTTGTAAATGCCATCTGCTGTCTTTTATGAGAGTGGGTTCACATGTATTTTACCCTTTTGTCTTCCTGTAGTCACTTGACAAGAAGAATGAACTGCTACTTTGTAATAAAGAATTGCCCAATTATTCGAGTTACAGGTTTACATATAAGCATCAGGTCTCTCTTATGTTCAGTGTTTCTTTACCAGCAAATCATGCTTCCTCTGAGTAGAACGCCGTACAGAAGGTCATGTTTGTGCTTAATGCAGATGTTTGTGTTTGGTCTTAACTGAATGTTTCATGCTGTTCTGTGTTTTTAAATCTGATTTGAAGCCACTTTAAGGTCATGGTGTGTTTGTGTGTGTGTGGGAGTTGGCATGTGCATTTTAATAAATATAATTTACATCATTATATGCATTATAGAAAGGACTGTGAGTGGAAGTGTATCTAACTCCCCTCTTCTTGGTTCTGCTGGTATTTAAAGGTTTGGGATGCAGGAGAGGCTCAGTGGATGCTGGCTCATTGGGATCGGTTCATAATGAAGATAGGATAGGGAGTACTGGATACATGGAGCAGGATCAATGTCTCCAGGAGATATAAGACCTTTTCATTTTTTTATAAACTGCGTTTGGAGCTGTTCTCCATGTTGTAGCCATGTTGGTCTTTTCACTCCCGCTTTAAGGAGGAGATGCTGCGGTCGTGTTGGACGGAGTCAACAGGAGCAAGCTGGAGAATGAAGGGAAGTTTGTTTAGGGAAGATCTACATGCGGCTTTAGGTCGTCAGTTGTCCTCTGATGGACAGTAGCCTAGTAGATACTCTTACATCACTTTTAATTTGGTATTTTTTAGTGAACAGGTGCATCAATTAATAAAAAATAAAACACTTATGCATAATGAGTGACTCCTTTTATTTATTGACGCTATGAATTATGAAAATATCACATCACAAATGTATCAGCCCTAAAGAAGAGCAATGTTAATCATGCACGCATCATTTTAAAAACTGGACGCTTTAGGTGGTAAAATCACCCTTGGTGTCACACTGGCGGTCATATGGGACGTGAAGCCTGCCGTGTTTCCGTGTCTTCTCCGGTCAAAGATGCATTGTGGGTTGAAATAAGATGCAGGCAGAAGCGGCGCGGGAGGAAAACGCGCGCGCACCACACGGCGGAGGCGGAGAGCTGCAGCCAATGGAAACTGAAGCGGCGAGCAGAGGAACCGAGCAGGAGTCTGGGTTTGAGTTCCCGTAGAGATACAAAGCTCATCCTGACAGCACAAACGTCCAAACTCGGGCTGTTGGAATCTTTATTATTGTAGTTAGTATTATTGTTATTATAAGACTATTGTTATTATTATTATTTTGCTAACGACACATCATCGATTGAAGGTGAGTCACACGGCTTAACACTATTTTAATGATGTAAGAAGCCCAGGTCAGGTCAGTGTTTGCACTACTGCTGAGAATGACTCGTAGAGAAGCGTGTAATTTCACATGCGCGTGCGGAGGAGTAGGCCATTACCATCCGACTGAGAGATCAGATCATGTCCAGGAGCTGCTAGGATCCGAGAACTGCGCTTTTAGATTAGATTTCAGTCCGTTTTCCTGCAAGCTTGTTCAGCTTTCTTCAGGAATTCGTCTCCAAAAGTCACAGTGAAGCTAAATGTGTGACTTCGATGTAAAATGAAGAGTTAAACATTCTGAGCAGAAACGCTGCCCATCATGCCATGATAAACTGTCTATGGGCTGAACCTTAAATGGCTCCTTTATGTTTATATAGATGTGTATTAGGCTGCACTGTGTGTAGTGCACTGGCTCTCCAGTACCGAGTCTTCAGCAGTTCAGGAAAGTCTTACTATAAATTCATTCTCATGTGGAACATTATTGCTCGGTGTTCCTCTGAGGCCATTGGACTTTATTTTGGCCGTGTGTGCGTGCGCGCGCTGTAAAAGAACTGAACCATCCATTAAGCATTTAGCCTACTTTAAGCTCACTTCGACTTATCAGGTGTCCCAGAATTACCCTAACAAAACACCTCCTCGGAGTGTGTTGAGAGTTTCTGGCAGTGAGAGAACAGCCTAATAGCACACCAGTGAAAGGCCTCTCTGTTACAGCAGAAGGCAAACAGTAGGCAGAGGTTTTTTCTTGCGCTCGCTCACTTGAAGCTAAATGCATTTACATTTATTAAGTTATCCAAAGTGAGCTGGAATACAATCCAGCAGTACTGTTACAGGAGCTGCCATGACACAAAGGATTGTACAGTAGTATGAAAGTATGAACAGACCGAGCCTCACCTAATGCCAGGATCAGACTACACAATATTTTTGTCTTTCACAATGCTCACCATGTCAAATTAGTGCCATACATTCTTGCCATGTCTTGGTTGGGAGACTGGCAACACTACAAGTTTGACCCCGACCAATCCTTGTTCATGCCATTGCATGTCTTTTGGGAGGAGGGTCAGGAAATTGTCAGTCATGGCTACGGATGGAACATCAAGGAATATGTTGAAGGAGTTAATTCTGACATGCTAGACTTTTCGTTAGGGCGTCATTGGGCATCTGAGACACCACATCGCTGTTCTTTGATTATGGCGTGGTACAAGGCCCGTTTGTCATTCTAAATGTTCACATTCAGGCCCAACACTGGAAATTTGTTGGTCACGAAAAAACTGTCGAAGTTGGGCTGAATTCATATAGTCTAATCATGGCATAGCCTAATGCAGGCACAGAGCAATGGCTCAACCCTGTTGTTGGAGTAGCACTTAAACTTTGTTCATGTAACAACCAATCTGACTGACTGATGCAGTCTGAGCAATGTTGAATATTTGAGGTGGTCTTGGTGTAAGGGTGTGGGTTTATACATATGATATTTTCTTTTTTTCCCCCTTCAAGCATTATGACTGACAGGAAAGCTGTGATTAAGAATGCTGACATGTCTGAGGACATGCAGCAGGATGCAGTTGACTGTGCAACACAGGCCATGGAAAAGTACAACATTGAGAAGGACATCGCAGCATACATTAAAAAGGTAAGTTAATCACAGCAGCAATTTGAACTGTTTTGCCAAGTTTCCCCAGTCTTGGTCTTCAAAATCACTCAATTTTCAACATGAAAATCCACATACCAATTTGTATCTGTTCTTCTGTTCTCTACAGTTCAACTTGTGTGAAATGTTAACATTTTAATTCAGTCATACTTGCTCAATGACTTCATTGCATTTTTGAGGACACCATGTTGCCTGCACAGATAATACAGTCTCAAATACTTGCAGGCAAATTCAGTTGAGTTACTAAAGGACAACATCCAAGAATCCCATAATAAAGATCGTCACTGATGCTTTGTTTTTTTTCTCACTCCATTGCAGGAGTTTGACAAGAAGTACAACCCAACATGGCACTGCATTGTGGGAAGAAACTTTGGCAGCTACGTCACCCATGAGACGAAGCACTTCATCTACTTCTACTTGGGCCAGGTGGCCATTCTCCTGTTCAAATCTGGCTGAGGTTTTACAGCAAGAGTAGAATGTTCTTTTTCCAACATGGACCAAGATGCACTAGTGGCCAATGTCCTGTCTAACCACATGCTACAAATATTAAACAAGGCCATACCATGACTATGCTGACTGTGCGTAACTGCATGGGCTGTATACCATACTAATTGTGCATATGTTGAGGTTAAGTTGCTTTTCAGTAGGTGTCCCATGTTTATCGGGAGAGTTTTTGTTTCTGGTCCTGAGAGTTTGTTTCGAGCATAGGAGCTATGAAGGCAGGAGTGATTTTGATGAAATAAAGCAATGGCAGATGAAATCCAAAAGTGCAATGGTGGTATTTTTCTTCTAAGAGATGTTTTGTTTAAGTCATCATTGCTACCATGTAGTTCTAATGAGCACAGTGTGTGTCTGTAGCACGTTGGAGAATAACGGAAATAAGTAAAGTGTATGTTGGTTAATCTAAGCTTAGGTGATTATTGTTGATTATTTCATGTCATTGGTTTGGAGATGGTGTTTGTATGCTAGGAATCTGGTGGGTTACAGATACACAAATCACACCTCTATTCCATTAGTCTGCATTTCCTTTTGATAGATATGTCGTACAATATCACAGTTGTGTTTATGTCTATTGGGGAATAATCTTAAGATATACTAAACAAACTGCTTTTCCAGCTTTATATTGTGTTTTTAATTTCTTTATTCTGACACCTGCCAGAACATAAAGGTACTCTCTGCACAAACATTCTCCAGCTCCTCGAGTCTGCCATTAAGTTTGGAATTAATTAGATGTTTAGCATTTAGCATGTTTTTTTTCCCTCTCCGTATCAGCTGTAGGTTTTTGTTAATTGTCTGTTTATTGCACATGATGTCAAGCCTCCCTCTACTGGTAGGCCTGTGAAACACTTGCACTCCATTTCACTGTACCCTCTCAGGTACTGCCCATGACAAAAAGCAGATCTGTCATCAAAATGTGTAATTGTTCTCTGGATTTTGTTTGCAGAAGTAATTTTGCTGTATTGTGGAATATCAATAAAGAATATGTGTAGTTGCACATTGGTGAAACAGGACCAGTACATTGTTTCTTGAACAACCAGTGATCAACAAAAATGTGTTAAATATGGAATAATGCATGGAAGTGCTTGCTGCTGTAGGAAAATTCCGAGTGCTGATATGGTTGTTACCCCACTGAACTTTATATTGTGTTTCTCTTATTACAGCAATTTCTGGGAAATGAAATACAAATGTTGATAAATATGTATTATTGAATCATGCTTTTTAACTGCTTAAAGTTGCATTTAGTGTTTTGGAACACCTATGAGGCAAATTAGTTCCTTTTATCACTTACATTATTGCAGCTATAAACAGCCACTCCCTCATCATAAGATAAACACACATGCGTTTGTTTTAGTATGCTTGCGAGGACCTTCCATTGACTTGATTACTAATACAGTTAATTATCGCTATGCCTAAACCTTTTGGCTCTTTTAGGTTTTTAAATAAAAAGTAGGAGGGTTTTTTTTTAAAGGTAGTTTTCCTTTTTTAAGCACCAGCCAGATGTCCCCACAAGGTCAATACTATCAATTATTCCTTTTCTTGTTTGGAACGTCTCCTCTCGAAGATATAAAAACCTCTCTCTCACACACACACACACACACACACACACACACACACACACACACACACACACACACACACACACACACA
>JAQQZR010000003.1:13040457-13072275 GCA_030068235.1 Notoglanidium macrostoma | reverse complement strand
CACACACACACACACACACACACACACACACACACACACACACACACACACACACACACACACACACATACACACTATTCACGTATATAAAACAGAGTGTTAAGAGTGCCACGAGTATTGTCTATACTTTTATAACACGTTACTTTTCCTTCTTTTACATATTAAGTGAATGCGTTCAACCAAAGTACCAGTGAACACATAATTTTGAGCTTTCTTAGATATGGTACTGCTGTATTGATGTCACTCAGTCTTCAAGTGTCATGATATCATGTTTTAATTTCTATTTCTAATCCCCCAACACACACAGATATGGCATTGAGGTTGCTTGTGAGGCATGATTGATACAGTAGTGGGTTAAACAATGCCACCTTTGAGTCCTCACAGACACTCGCACCACACCAGCATTGACTGGTGTCTGTGCTAAAGGGAAATTTGCTGATCCTTCACACATTCTGTTACTCATTAACATCCATCTAAATCTATATCTGTATCTACATCTTCAAAACATGCATACATACCTATATCTATACATACATACACACACGTACATACATATCCAGGTATATACATATGTGTAGTAAACACTAACAAACTAAACAAAGTTAGTATTTGTTGTGACAATGCTTTGCTTTTTTTCTTAAGCAGTAATCCCAGGTACAGTGTGTGCAGTTTTATAAGGAAATGAGCTGTAAGTTTTACTGAATCTGCCCCAGTTCTTCTGGAGACTTTTTGAATGTCACTTTTTTTTTCTTTTTTTTGCATGTAAAACCCAGGAGCCTTCATTATGTTTTTTGCTTGAAAAGTGGTCTCTTACATAATATGTTGCTTTCTTTACTGATATACAAGCATTTTTCAAATATAAATTATTTTTTGGAAATGTAATGTTTGGAAATTAAAAATGTTTTTGTACAGCACAATAATGCAGAATTCATCAAATAAATTTACATACAAAAAAAATAGGGTGTCTATGATATTTGTTTTAAGACTTCTGCATAATTGGGTCGGTCATGTTTTTTTGTTTTAGATTTTAGAAAATTACTTTTACTGCTCCAAGATGTAGTGTAAAAAAATGAAACCACTTTTCTGAAAAAAAATTATAAATCCAGCTGTTTGTAAAGAATTTGCTGTTTGTTTGCAAAAATATATGCAAGCGTGAAAATTCTCTGTGGCAGATTCTCCCAGCCTTATAAACCTGCACCGTGTCCCTGAGACTGCTGATGCATTTTATGTGTCATGCCAAATACTGACTTTGCATAATTTAGTACAGAAATGTATTTTAATGTAGAAAATATTAAAGTAAAGAAAGGCATTGTTGCTTTACAGCATCACTTTATATATATGTACCTAATACTTTTCCACATTTGGTTCTTTTCTACTAGTTTTTTTTTTTTTTGCATTTCGAATTCATCACCACATTTATACATTATATATAAAGCAAGGGAATGAATTTCCTGAATTTTTCATTTAATTTAAAAAATATTAGAAATAATAGCAGTGGGAAACATTTTATTGGTTTGAATGTGGATGCTAATAGATCTCACATGCTGGATGCTGGGTATTATTTCAGATAATATTACGTTTGTGTGTTTGAACTGATATTCAGTTCACTCTCCATAGCTCTGTGTGAGAATGCTTGGCCAGTTTTAAAATAATTTGTTTCATTTATTGAGTAAATCTTTTAAACAATACAGGGAATCACCTGGGTAAAAATATGTGAATTGTTGATTATATCATGTAGCAGGTGTTTAGTAAAATACCCTGAATAAAGAGCTTATTGTAGCTACTAGAGAGAAATTCCTCAGAATGAAAAGGTTTGGGTTAACGGACACGTTAGTGCATTACATTGCTACTGGATCTGAGGTCGACACACTTAGCCATTTCTTCCTTTTGCTCTGCTTTATTTTTGCTCATCTGTTTTGAATCCTAAATTCGCAAACAAATAATATGATTCTCTGCACAATTAACCACTACCTGATGCAGTGAAGGAGCAAAAATAGTGTTGTGTACATTTACCAAAAGTTTTTGTCTCATCTACAGAAAATGATACAGAATGGATTTTTTTTTTTTCTCCCATGCTCAATGTCAGATTAGTGCACACACTTACGGAGAGTAGCGTGGATTTCTTCTTCTCTGATAAACGTGTGGGCCCTTTTTTGATTTGTGTGAATTTCCATGTTTCTTTGAAATCTCTGTTGATTAGGTCATATACATTTGTTTGTTTGTGAATGTTTTGATACACAGGACCAGTATCAAGACCTGAAATTATTTCATTCACCTTTTCTAATTTTCTCTTTCCAAGCTGCCTTGCACAATGCTGTTTGCACAATTTTCCCACATATGCATAAACCACTTGGTTAATAAAGATATGGCAAAGTCAAACATTTTGATTTGTTTACTGTCTAGCAGGATTAGATTTAGATCTAATATAGCCTCTCAGACCTAATTTTTTGGTCTAATCTAAAAATAGTTTAATTAGATTTTTTTTACACTTTAGCACCCATGAATGCAGATCTACATAATATCAAAGGGTTCACAAACTTTTCTTTCCCTGCTGTAAAGCTCTGCTCATGTAAGACATTTCCCCACATGCTTAACAGGGCTGTAAAAGCATGTGACAATATTACCTTTAAACTACATATTTAAAACTATATATTTTATACTAAACTCAATTATATTTAAAATTAGTTTTTATAAGTATTTATAAAGTTTTTACTATTTTATTTGTAAGTAATATTTCTAAAGTTTTCTGTACTTGATCTAATGTGTGTTTTTTATTAAGACCTGTCTTCCTTGTTTATGCTTTACACACATGTGTATTTCTGCTTTATTAAAGACTCTAGTTGAATGGATGATGATCTCCTTTGCTTAAAGTATTAACAAACTGCTGCGCCTTCAGCTGACTTTAAGTGAGTAATCAGTTCTCTCAGCAAGTTATTCTTCTGTACCAGCTTCATTTGTGTCTTTTTATACTGCGCTTAGTTTTGAAAGTGGCCATTTTTGCTCAGCAGGTTTTGAGTAAGAGGTTCCACTTCTCATGGCTGCTAACGGCTGTGCTACGTGGCCCTGCATTAATGAGGAGGCTGTGAAGTCAACCTTAATCGCAAAGGAAATCAAGCAGGTAATTGCTTTTGAATGCTTAATTGGGTGGAGTAGGGGCATTGGGAAGGTTAGGAGGAGGATCAAAGTCACATGGACCTCTGACTTCGCCTTGCACCCCTATTGTGTTCACTGGCCTGCTCTGAGAGAGAGAGAGAGAGAGAGAGAGAGAGAGAGTCCATAGTTCCCCACAGGGTGACGCCAGGGAGCAAAATTCAAGTCTGCAACAACAAAGCATTATCCCCTGCTCCAGGACAATGTAGTGCTGTATGGAGAGTCTGCATAAGCTCAGAAACAGCTTCATGTCACTGTGAAACATCGGAGCAACATGCAAATTCACCCCATCTGCATCACTACAATATCCTTAATGACTAACTCACACAGAGATATTCACTCCTCTTCTAGTTTCAGAGCTTTGACCTTCCTCATATATAACATAAGCTTAGGTGACAACGACACCATGCTGCCAGTAGGGTTTTTTTGTGAGGTCTAAAAATGTGGAAAAGAAGATACATCATCCTCTGGAGTTTGTTTATATGCTTTGGATTTATTTGTGATTGTGACGTCTTGGATGGACACAGGATAATGATAGATGAGTAAAGTTGTCTGAGTGACACTGTCATTGCTTCAAACAACAAATAAGAGCCAAGATTTTACCTTCATGTCTGAGGTGAACTCCTTTGAGCTGTTTGAGAAATCTAGGTTGGGTTTGCTTCCTTTTTTCTTTTTGCTTTTTGTGTGTGTGTGTGTGTGTGTGTGCATGCATGTGTGTGTGTGTGTGTGTTTTAGGGTCATTTGTTCTCCCTGAGTCATTCTGTTTGAATATGTGAATGCTAATAACCCCAACGCCAGCTGTCTTATTAATCAGGCTGCTCTGGTGAGGTGTTCTGCTTCAAACCTTTATATTTCACACCTCCGTTGTCTGGACATGATCCAATTTGGTCTGCTGCATAAGCCACCATTCAATCCATTTGTGTCACTAAAGTGCATGGCCACAAAGTCTCAACACAAAATACAAACTAGTGGTCAAGCCTCAAAATCCAGAAGACAGTTTAGTGCTAAAAAGGCAATTATTTGGCATTCTGGAACAAAGGCATATAGACAGATGAAGATCAACTTCTATCAGATATCTACATGTTACTGCTGTATTTGGGAATCACTTAGTTATGGGGTTATATAAAATAATTTTTATTTATGACATGACTATTGATATATTGTAGTTGCTCTGATTTTGACCAAATATCATTATGTTTTCTGAAGAAATTTAATCTCATTCATTATGGTCAGGATTGTGGACACACCCTGAACGTGACACTAGTCCATCGCATGACGCCATGTACAGACACATCCACACACTCATTCACACACAGGGGCATTTAATGTCGTCAAGTGGGATGTTTTCAGGAAAATGGGAAATGCAGAGGAAACTCACAGGGACACAGCACAGAAACTCCATGCACACAGTAACACGATTTCAGGGAAGAACCTGTGACCCAGCTGGTGACCTGCTGCTACTGTGCAGTCCCATTTAACCTCAATGAAATTCAGACGTCATTTATTAATTTATTTGAGACACATTCTCACTGGAACTGTTCTAATAACCCCCAAAATACTATCAGTTCATAACAAAATGTGAAATGATCTTGACTGAACGAATCCATCATGCAGCATGAACTATAATGACACCAGCATTTACTTACTGAAAACAATATTAAAGCCAAAAACTCTCCAAAACTAGTAGGATATGAAAATGGAACAGAACCCTAGCCACCTTCAACATCAAATCATATTTATGAGAGCAATTTTTTTCCCCAACTAAGTACTAAAACCTTCAGTTTTATTTAAATTATTTGGTTAAGTAAATAATTAGGTTCATCCAATTAGGGTATAGCAATGATTATTAGGTTTGTTCCTCTGGGGATCCTCAAGGGGGTTCAAACAGAGCTCCACTTGGAGGTCATAGAACCCTCTTGAAGAACTCTTTTACTCTCTAATACTGTATTTTTGCTCCACAGAAGTAATTGAACTATGTATATAATGGATCATAGTTCCTTCACGGTTTGCCTAATATAAACATCAATACCATCAGATTAAAGCTGTTATTAAGCTTGTATTTCAAATTCATAGTACTAGTTCCAACAACCAGGAAAAAATGTTTGCAATGTAGCCATAAGGACACATTCCTGTTCAATGCCTACACTATACATTTTATGCTTCTGAATTATTTCTGTTTAGTCAGACTCCACTGAAACCACAATGAAACCACATCTTTCCTGATTTTACAGTGCAGCAGTAGCGCTTTACTTTGAGTCCCTGAGTAAATATTGATTCCAGGATGGGCAGGGTGAGAAGTACATAACAGTGTGACCAGAAAACATGGAGGCTCTGAAATTTTACACAAAGCACTGAATGACACATGTTGAATATTATGCCAGATACACTACAGTGTAATGTGATTGCATGATGAGCAAAAAAATGTTACTTTATTAAACTTTTTAGCAATCATTTGCAGCAGATGCTCACTTTCTTCATGGCAATGAATATAACACTATGCACATACTGTTTTTTGGACTGAGATTACATACATTACTGTATGATGTACTGATACTGTAATTATGTTATATGATGAGGCTTTCTTTCTGTAATGAGTTTAATCTGTATTAAGGAGCCTCCTACAGTAGTTGCTGAAGGCCTGAGAAGGATGGGAGGTTATTCATGGGGTCATGGTGCCCTGGTGATGAGTTATGGACTCCTTCTTTAAGGACACTCTGACCCTGGCTCTTCAACGTTCTCCCCAACACTCCCTCCGTCTACTTCATCATGTTCCTTTGATTGTCCTTGAGGAACCCAATCTGATTATTGAATACAGGTGTGAGATGTCTTAGATGCTGAGGAAAGCACACATCTGTTGTCTTCTAGTTGCACGAGAACGTACAGAGCTGCAGAGATGTATTATCATTTCAGTAGATGATGAGATGAAGAATAGGACTGAAAAACACTAAAAATGAACTGAAAAAGAATAATGAGGCAAGTGCTGATTTCCATTGAACCACTGCTCTCTAAGTCTTTGTGATCAAAGACAAAATGGTGTCCTGATGGCTTAGACACACATCTCCAGCACTTTTAAGAGTAAATACTGACAGGGTAAGACATGACTTTCATGTCTTGGGCTTCATTCAGGAAAAGTGCACACATACACACAGAGTCGACAGTCTGTATCAGTCAGTCAGAAGTTCAGAGGCAGGGTGGGGCAATAACAGTGCAGTTGGTCACATTATGGAGGTTTAATAACACAACATGCATTTATGTCTTGGGAGGAGATGCGAGTTCAGCGGACTGATGGATCATTGTGATTTTGACTGTAACAATATGGACTTTTCCTAAATTGTCTCCTGTTCTGTAGGGTGAAGGGTAATGCTCCTCAGGCTTCATGGATCAATGCTTAATTTGCTTTCAGTGGAAAATTCAAGTGATCTAATCAAACCACTTTAAATCCTTGATCAAAGTCATTGATGAATTTAGTGCTTAAAAATTCAAGCTATTAATATCATCTGCAAAATTTGCACTCATGTCAAGTTCTCATGGCATACCCATCACTAAACACATATTTTGACAATTATAATGAACAATTCCTGTCATGCGTATTATAAAGTTCATCTTAAAATACATTATGAAAAAATGACTACAAATATCAGACCTCTCCATTCTTTTTTTTCTTAAAAATGTTATGCCATTTTTTTCTTAAAAATGTTGTCTTTTTTTTCTTAAAAATGTGATGCCATTGAAGACCATACACAGTCAACAACCAAAAGGTTGTTTAGAGAGGGGTGGCATGTTTTAAAGCAGTAATGTGGAGTGGTTGATGAGTGCAGGTAGAGGGTAAGGTCCAAGTCGTTGTGTGGAACGGGACATGATCTCCGGCTGCTGAGTCTCACCCCTGTTCTCTACCTCTGCTGCCCTTTTCACTCAGGAAAATTTCCGAACATTCCGCTCTGTGCTGTAGACCGTAGTGGAGGGGGTAGAAAGAGGTCACAGGCCTAAATAGCTGCCAAGTGTATTTGAGTTCGGAAACCCTTGCTGAAGTTAACCTCAAACTTCTGTTTTTACAACATTCACAATGCAAACTACCATTAGCTGATGGTTTGGTCTAGACTTCCTACAGTTCATGATTGCACTCTAAGCACTAAAACCAATATAGTTTAACTACTGACTTGGGGGTAACTTTCAGCTAGTATAATTTGTAATTGTTATGTGTTCATTCTGTAGCAATTTCAGTCTGACAGGCAGCAGGTTCGGCTATTCTGACCGTTGTAACTGTTTTGGTCTAAAAATGCCATGGTTACCAGTCATGCACTCTAAATGCAAGCTATCCATAAGCATCATTGTTAGGATTAGGAATATGTAATGGTCTATTATTACGTTACATAGCTTACGTAGATTCACAAAACAATTCCTGATTTGGTGTGAGTCTCCCTTTACAAGTTATCACAGTGTCACAACACCAAACAGAACAGGAATCATTTCTGACATGTCATGACTGCTAGGTTTGTCCTGAAAATCCTCATATGGAAACTGCTTGCCATTTTTGGTTTCACTTACTTCCTATTTGCATAATACAATAATGGACGGCCTCCACTGCACATCCACTTTCACACTCACTACACAGTCCAGCCTGAGTAACAAAGTCTTCATGAACAGAAATCTTCTTCTTCTTCTTCTTCTTCTTCTTCTTCTGCAGCATATCCCTTTATTTGATATTAACCAATCAAAAAAGGAAAATGCATCCAGGGCATTGGGAAGAACTATTGAATATTCTACGGCTACATTTGCCTGATTGACATACCAGACAAATAATCAGGAAGTGAATAAAATTACATCCAAGTAGGTTAATTTTATGTTTCTATGAATTTGCATTCCTTTTGTCTAATGACTGATGAAGCCATGATCATACATATCATATTATCATATTATGATATCATACATATATCTTAATACATATTATCTATGAGTACAAAACTCTAACTGAGTAATCCTGTTTTTTTGCAATAGTATATATTCACAAACATTCACAGGACAGGTGTATCACAGTAGAACTTCAGTCCCAACAACTATTATTTTCCTAATAATAATAAGTGTAGGCCCACTACAAATACTGCACCCTCAGAATTCTTTTCCCCAAAATGCCACAAATACACAAAAACCTTCAGTACTCTAGTAAAAGTTGACCTTTCAATTAAGTAAATTACCAGAGCCTGTAAATTGGCTCAATTACTGCCATTTTACTAATCCAGATTTACTAACTGATAACTACAGTATGTGTGATTATAATGCCTAATAAAACATATTTGTGAAGTAAAGTGTTAACACAGCTTCATGATCACATGATCCACATCTGTCCTACTTTTACCCAACCATCGTGTGTGTGTGTGTGAAGCATGTGAGTTCGGGAATGCTGAATGTTTTTTCACTACGCTCTACTACACACATGGCTTTCAAAACAGGGCCAAGAGCTTGTGTGCAGGATACATAGGTTTTGCTGTTTGTTATTATTTGTTGTTAATGGTTGACACATTGGAGGCTGTAGAAGGAGGTGCGTGAATTTCTGCCTCTCCTTAAAACTAAAAACTGACCCTGTCATCAGCACAACCTGGCATGTTGATACATACTGTCAAATATATAACTGTAACTGAGGATTTAACTCCCTGTGAAACAAAAACCATGTATTTTATTTACATTTTAGCATATACAAATATATTGTACACATAAAGTGTTTATAAAAGTGCAGGTGGACAAAAATAAGCATTCTAAAAGGTCTTTCAACTCTAAAGCACACAACAAAAACTTTCCAATACCCTATATAATATGTTTTTTTTATTTCCTCACATATTAAAAATAATTATGTTTATGTCCAATGCCCAGATGATGCCACAATGCAGTTTTACTTATACTCCTGCCCCTCACCGATCCCCTACACTGACAACTCTTATTGGCCAACAACAACAACAACAACAACAACAATAATAATAATAATAATAATAATAGAAACTGTAATAAAACTGTAAAACTGAATAAAAAATATTGTTTTTATTTCCAAAGTGCAATTAAATCTATATATATATATATATATTTATATATGCATATTATTTTACTTACGTTTAGTTGTTCTTTTTCTTTTGCATTACAATTATTTTGTATTGTAATTGCTCTGTTGTTATTATTATTATTATTATTATTATTATTATTATTATTATTATTATTATTATTATTATTGGCCTTCACAACAATCTGTATGTGGCAGAGTCCAAAGTTCACTGAAGTTGCTGATAAGAGAGGCCAATAAAAGCAGCAGAGCTGCAGTGTAAACACGCTGTACCTGCCGGTCTGTGACAGCCTGTTCATTTGCATAAAGGACAGCGCTGAAGCAGCAGTGGCTCCAATGCCCCGCCCTCTCATTAGCATATTGTAAAATGCCCCGCCCTCCCAAAGCATCATGGCAAGTTATAGCGAGTGGGGAAGTGGCTGGGCTTCATCAAGCAGGTGTCTTTCTCAGGGGGACTTTTTACGCACGGGAGGTGGAGAGGAGAGGGAATATTTTTAGAGCTTTAGTGTTCATTTCTCTCTTTAGCTCCTCATCAAGGTGGCCATTTTTGGATGTTCGCAAACATGGTGTCCAAGCTGACATCTTTGCAACAGGAGCTTTTGAGCGCCCTATTAGACTCCGGAGTTACCAGAGATGTTTTGATCCAGGCGCTGGACGACATGGAGCCGAGCCCGGCCAGTTATGGAGTTAAACTGGAGAACCTGCACATGTCTCCGTCGGCGGCGAAAGCGAACAGCAGCGACGTGGAGGCCAAGCCGGTGTTTCATACGCTGACCAATGGGCACAGTAAAGGGAAATTGTCGGGGGACGAAGGCTCAGAAGACGGAGATGATTACGACACGCCGCCGATCCTGAAGGAGCTGCAGTCTCTCAACACGGAGGAAGCGGCCGAGCAGCGCGCGGAGGTGGACCGCATGCTGGCGTGAGTGCCTCTTATTCCCCAGTCACTGTGTACACTAACTACCAAACACTCTGGCCTGAAGTGTATAAATCATTTAATTTAAAAAATAGTAAAGAGAGGCCTTTTTTAATTGTCACACCAAAATATTTAACCATAATAGACTAAACAAAACCCAAAACCTTAAAGACTGAAAACTTTTGTTAGTATTATTATTATTATTATTATTATTATTATTATTATTATTATTATTATTATTATTGTTGTTGTTATTGTTGTTGATATTTTTGTGAGCAAAAAAAAATTATAGAAAAAACGTGCTTGAAAGAATTTGAAACCGGTTGTTACACAGATACAGAATTATGTCTCTATTTACGCTTGTTATATTTATAACTCTCAGTAATATTCATATTTAGGCTAGTACTTTGAAACAATGTTTTCTAGAAAAATTAGGTAAAAACTCCACACTACAGTGTTTGCCAGTGACTCTATAGTAAAGTTCAGGCTGGTGGTGTTAACAGATTTAAAACCACGCGCCAAATTCATCTTTTAACATTCTGGTTACTAATTATCTACCTGGTTATTATTTCTTTGCCTTAGCGAAATATCAACTGAAGAAGCTCTATTTATCATTAACTAACAGGGCTCTCTGGGCGAAATGTAAAATCTTATTTCATCTTCCTGTGTAACTACAGGCTGCTCCGGCCTTCAGAAAAGTTTTATTCCTTCTTTTTTTTTTTGTTAATAGGAGAAAATATCTAACACTGTGCTATAGAGATCACTTCTATAAAATGTATTTCTCTAATTTAAAATTCATTCATCAATGAAAAGATAAGTTTATAATTATGAATTTATGTATGATACCAAAAAGATTAGATCTACAATACAATGCAATATAATAATAATAATAATAATAATAATAATAATAATAATAATAATACCCAAATTAATAATAAACTACGGCCTAATTTGGTTTAACAAATGAATAGACATTGTAGCTTATTGCTTATCTTTTAGCCCGACTTTACTTCTTAAAGCCGCAACATCAGCATCGCGAAATGCAGTTTTAAAAAGCCAAACTAAACCACGTGGAGTTGACTTCTTATTAATTTTATTCTATAAATCATCAACTGAAAGATACACAGTGGCGTATGATTAGCGTGAATGGAGATCTGGTTATTCATTGTCAAAAGGCATAAAGCAGCTTCTCCCTCAGCTTTAAGTAACTGTGTGTGTGTGTGTGTGAGTGTGAGTGTGTGTCTGTGAGTGTGTGGTGTCGGACTCCAAATCAAACAGGACAGAAAGATTTGTTATTTTCTCGCTTATTATGGCTAACCCTCCATGTAGACTGGATTTCTAAAGGTAAGTGTTCACTCGGTTACAGCAGGTTGGAATTAAAGCGCTCTCTCGCGCTAGCTGCTGCTCGCGTCTTTCGTTGCTCTTTTACACTGTCGAATTTTTGGCCGCTTCTGTGTACACAATCTTTAGTTAGCACATTTTAAATATATTTTAGCTAACAAAATGGAAAGAGATTTCAATGCGCAAAGCAGTGTGATAATCTCATTCATCGCGTTTGCTTGTTGTGCTGTCAGCTAAACTTTCACTAACATGCTAAGCAGTAGATCTAATTGAACACTGTGTTAATATACTAGCTATTTATCTTGCAATTACCTCAACATTTTTGGCCAACAGCTCACTAAGGAATCCTTTTTTTTTTGCCTCAGTATGTAGTATGTGTTACAGCATGCGATCATTTTTATAATTAAAATGTAAAAATGCAAAGTAGCATCTTAAATTTTTTTTAAACTAATGGCGCAATCAGTTAAGACATTATAATTAGTATTTTTAGTATTTGATTTATATTTTTTGTTAATGTATAAATTTCTTCATAACAGTTTATTATGGGTAGGAGAAGCACTTTATTTTGTTGTTGCTCTTCTTCTTATTTTCTTTTTTCTTTCTTTCATTTTTTACTTTTTTTTCTTTGTATCTGGTCAGGTGCTGTGTGGGTAATGTAGCCTATATTATAAATAACTATATTATACATGCAAATAACGAACATTCACGAAAGTATTATTTCTTAAAAAGCCCATCTTTACGCCACATGGTGTTACTCAGCCGAAGACGGAGAAATTCACCCTGCTGTTTTTTTAAATGATTATTAATAAACACCTCCCTCTGTAATGAAATCCCATCAGAGTGAATTGTGTTTATCCAATTAAATCTGTAGGTCTAACCTTTGGATGCATTTACAGCCCACTGAAAGCGATGATTAAGGATTGTTTATTAGGGTGATTAACAATCGTATGTGAGCTCTTACACCACTTTAAACCTGCAAACGGACAAAGCTGTCTGTCCCAGAGACGGGGCGAGCTGGAACCGCACAGCGCTGGGTTATTCCAGAGCTCTCATACATAACATTGTAGCATGACACTTTTGTTTCTGTGTTATAAATCATCAGTAACTACACTGAAACATTTTATCGGTTCTAAATTATAAATGTGGACACGTAAAGCACATTTTTTATTGTTGTTATTTTCATGGTTAAAAAAAATAACCAAAAAAAATAAATAAATTAATTAATTAAAAACATTTGTGTCTTTATGCCTGCGCGCGCAGTGAGGACCCGTGGCGCGCCGCGCGCATGATTAAGGCTTACATGCAGCAGCACAACATTCCACAGCGCGAGGTGGTCGACGTCACCGGCCTCAACCAATCACATCTCTCTCAGCACCTGAACAAGGGCACGCCCATGAAGACGCAGAAGCGCGCGGCTCTTTACACTTGGTACGGCAGGAAGCAGCGCGAGATTCTGCGACGTAAGTTCACTAAGCTTGTACCGAGACCAATGAAGTTTAGCATATATCATTTGTAAGTATATNNNNAATATAATACAATATAATATAATGCAATATAATACAATATAATATATAATTTATATTTGCATTGGTATAAAGTCTTACTTAGATACTGGATTTGTAATCAATCATATATGTGATTTCACTGATCTAAACTTTTTTAAGTTTGCCATGTCATTTACTCTCTTCTAGCCCTGTAAGCTTAATCACATGACAGTTAAATTTGAGTATGTTACACTGGCCACAAACATGATTATCCTGCCACCCAGAAATACAGAGACCATCAAACTGCATGTTTTTGTAATAGCACAAGGTTCATGTACACCAAGAACACTTTCTTTATTTTTACAGAATTCAACCAAGCAACACAAGGGTCTGGCAGTGGTTTGACAGACAAAGGCAGTCAGGATCAGGTGCTCCTTCTTTTCCCAGAGTTCAGTCAATCTGGACCAGGCATGGGGCAGCCTGCAGATGATTCCAGCACTGAACCTGCCCTCAAGAAACTGAGACGCAACCGCTTCAAGTGGGGGCCTGCGTCTCAGCAGATCCTCTACCATGCCTATGAACGGCAGAAGAACCCAAGCAAAGAAGAGCGGGAAGCTCTGGTAGAAGAATGCAATCGGTAATGCTGCACGTATCGGATTTTATACGTTTTTAACAATTACAATATGCAACATTGAGGTTTCCAACATCCTACACACTTTGTAATCTTACACAAGTGACCAATTATTGCATTGAGTAAAAAGACTTATTTGTCCCCATTCAGGGCAGAGTGTCTCCAGAGAGGTGTATCGCCATCAAAAGCCCAAGGCCTTGGTACCAATTTAGTCACAGAGGTGCGTGTTTACAACTGGTTCGCCAATCGGCGCAAAGAGGAAGCTTTCAGGCAGAAGCTAGCTATGGATGCCTATGGAGGGCAAAGCATCAACCCCCTCCTCACACACAGCTCGCCACACCATTCCCATGCAAGCACCTCTCCACCCAGCAAGATGCAAGGTAACCATATTTCAATATCCTCTCACTTCTAGTCAAACTAATTGACCTCTCTAAAGCTGCTTAAAGCCTCAGTTGAATCTATGTCAGGTTACTGAGGAAAAGTTTCTATCAGGGTTGTAGTGTTTGATAGCAATGTAGGCGGAAAACAATGCTTGTCATTAGATTCAACTCTAGTTCTGTGGGAAAGGAAGAAAGAGTTGAGACAGATGAGATCAGCATTAGAGATGTGAGTACTTAGAGTGCACTGTGCATATGCCATTTTGAGTCTCAGCTGTTGAAATGTATTAATGACGATCCATATGTACCTGGGATCGGTACCAGGGTCAATCTCAGGTCAAATAAGCAGGATAACAACATGGCAGTAGTATTGTTGTCCCTGTAAGGTTGTCATTTTCTACTGGCCCCTCTTCTGATTTATCTAATAAAATGCCTACCCAGTTAGATACGACCAAGCTTGAAATAGCAAGGCATTAAAATAATAAAAAATCTTTGTGTTGAAGGATCAGAAGAAGAGAGTGCTTTTTTCCCTTGTGCATACATGTTGGCTGTGAGAGGCTTGTTTGTTTGCTTATGGATTTTCCCACTTGCACACCTGGCCAGTCAATGACCCCATGTTGCAAGGAGAGGCAGGGTCACTGGCTGGTGTGTTAGGGTGGACAGGGGCAGAAGCTAAGGGTGAAGAGGTAGGGGTGTCGGTTTCAGAAAAGAAGACTCTGCTTTACTAAGCTCTTCCTTAGCCGGGGGCTAGTGTGCTTACAAGGCATCCTGCCAGCAGCATCAGATGTTTTTCAGTGTAAATGCCTGACCCAACAAGAATGGCTCAGCAGGTTGCCCTCATCATGTTGCTAAGACACAGTCTGTATTATGCATGCTTAATTGACAATTAAAATCCTCAGCTACTACATCTACCCGATCTTTGATAAGGGGCTCCCCTGTCCCCTGCTCTCTTTACTCTCTCTTAGCAGGAAGCCCCATTGTCCATGGTGTATTAGAAGTGACTGTAACCTAGGTTCATTTATCTCTGTTGGGGTAGGGGAGGGGATGATAGAATCTTCCCCCCACCTTTATGAACTGAAGTATAGTGGTTGGGGTTGGGATGGGAGCAGAGCAGCAGGAGCTGTCCGCAAGCATTGGGTCTTTTTTTGACCAGACAGGACTGATCACCCATTCTGCTGTGGATAAAGTTGGTTCTGGGAGAAGCCTCCTTTTTTCTACCCCTTTTCTCTAATCACATCAAGCCTATGTCAGAAGGAAAAGGTCATGGAAGGGTCAGTTCTCTTATTCCACTTTTATTGACCTTTTATTGATCTTATCATGCTATTGATAAGAGTTAGGAGCTATGAGTTTTTGGCTGTTTTGTTACCTCTGTTTTGGATCTCAATGGAATACAGATACATTTCTAATACTTCCGTACTCTGAATGGATAGACCTTTAGCAGCACTTTTTAATAGTCTCATTAAATAATTTAATTTGTCCTTCTCTTATGAAACATTGCTAAATCTTCAAATCAGACTCGTGGAAAATTCTAATGATGAAAGTTTCTTAATGAAAGAATTCCCCTGAGCTGATGGGCTGCAGTGTAAAACATTGTAGTTTATGGTGCAGTGTCCTTCTGGATGACCTTTGCACAGAACACATGGGTTCAGCTGTCCCCACACTTACCATGAAGCCCATAGACAGGCTGAAAGGACATGTACGTCCTGCAGAGACCCAGGAGGTCTCTCATATGCAGCAGCATTCTAAAGACTATTGCCTGGGGTTGGGCACCAGGGCTTTGATATTACATGGGTCCCAGGGAGAACTGAAGCTTTTTAGTTCTTGCTCCCACTCCCCCTCTGCACTTACTGCTCTCTTTAGTCAGTATTTTTGTTATTTATTTATTTATTTATTTATTTATTTATTTATTTATTTATTTATTTATTTTAAAAACAAAATCTGGGTCGTTCCATTACGTTTTAAGATCAAGGACTGACAATTGAACAGGTGTATTACAACTTTTGTAATGTGTAATGTGAACTGGGATAGTTACACTTGCTTAAGGCATCTGATGTTTTTGTCCTGCATTGCTCCTGCCCCGTGTTTTCAAAGACCATTTTTTGCTTCCTTGTTGCCCTAGAAACAGAACTCTCCTGCTGGTCAGACTGGATCAGACATGCAAACCAGGCTGGCTAGAGAGCGGGAGAGAGGGAGAGAGAGCAGCAGTCCCTGCATCCTAGGTGAATAGCAGACAAAGTCAGACAATGCCCCCGGTGAATAGCCCCATCCTCCCCCTGACACTTTTACAGGGTATAGGCCTATAAAATAAAGTCTGTTTATGGTGGTTGCTTCATTGTGTGGTCAGGGGTCCATGGACCTGATGGAGTGCTTTATTGTCTGCTATCTGTGTTTACAAGATGCTGTAGAGCTGTGAGAGAGCTGGCTGTATGATGAAGCGAACAGACACCGGTTTGTGGCCTTCTGTGGAGAGACCCTCATCTGATGCCTAGCTAATGAACTACATGATAGATGAAAAGTAGTCAATACCAAAAAAGTTGTTTGTCACTTAGAAGTATTTGTTTGTGTTTCATACCTCCATACTTATGATGTTTGTGTAGTACATGGTGCCTTTGGTAATGTGTAGTGGTGTTAAGTTAACCCTAACCCTATGTCATGGTCTGGTCAGTTATAGGGCTTCTTGCTCTTGGTATGTTATTTTAGGTAATTGTAGCTGATGTCTCTGTCAGGTTGATACTGGAGCTTAAATGAGGTACTGCCTGAATATCAACAGGAGTTTTTGACACTGGCATTGATTTTGTAATGTTTACTTGGTCAGTATCAGAAGAGTTTGGGATTGGCAAACACCCACTGCACAAGAGACGACTGAAATCTCTGTAAAGTGGACTCCCTGAACTTGACATGAAACTGCAAAGCAAACTATCCCATTAAAAGAATATTAAATTTTGCATTTGAAACTATGTATCTTTTTACTCAAAGTCAATTCAGAGAATGTTTAAGGTGTCCTGGGAAGCACAACTGCCATGAGTTTGTGGTGGTATGAGCGACAGGCTATGTGTACACTGGCCTTGACTCTGTTGGGCATGTATCTGTAGTGGAGTTTGTTTGCCCTGCTATAACAGGTCTGGGGCCAGAATGCAGACATAAGCGTCTCTGGCAACTTGTGGCTAATGCGGGACTCTTACACATTTAGAGGCCCAAATCTCTACCCTACTTGTAAATACCCATCCAGATTTGTGTGTCCATCCTGCAAGCCAATTCAATTCAATTCAGTTTTATTTGTATAGTGCTTTTAACAACAGACATTGTCACAAAGCAGCTTCACAAAAATATATAAATTCTGAATATAAACTTATGAATCTACACATTTATCTCTATATATCCCTAATGAGCAAGCCTGTGGTGACGGCGGCAAGGAAAAACTCCCTCCTTGCCAAAACAAGCTTTAAAAAGTAACTCTCTCTCTCTCTCTCTCTCTCTCTCTCTCTCTCTCTCTCTCTCTCTCTCTCTCTCGCTCGCTCGCTCGCTCTTTCTCTCTTTCTCTTTTTTTTCTCTTTCTTTTTTTTCTGTCTTTCTCTTTCTTTTTTTTCTGTCTTTCTCTTTTGCCTCAGCTGTCAGGTACAGCCAGGGTCCCAGTGAAGTCAGTACTTCCAGCACTATCAATCACCACAGCATGACGAGCAGCCAGTCTGTATTGCAGCAAGTCTCTCCTGGAGCACTGGACCCCAGCCACGGTCTGTTGTCACCTGACGCCAAGATGGTGAGCACACCTGGCCACTCCTGCCTCAGATAAGATAAGCCAAGGCCTACTTTTGATACAACAACGCTGAACAGGGCCCCCGATAGCCGCTGCCATTGACTGCTGTTTAGCCCAACAAACACTGCATTGTTCTTCTTTCACTTGAAGCTCCAGCAGACAGTAAGATTTAGTCCACAGTATGCCACAGGGAAGCTATGGTGTTACTATGAGCAGGGCATGACCATGGCTATGCCAATAAACCTGACAAAGAAACATTCTGTTGTTATTGATTATATGCCATGGAGGAAGAAGTAGCGGGTGGAGCTCTGCTTACTCTGGCAAGTGGACTGACAGCAGCGCTCGATTAAGCTGGGGTGCTGCAGGAGGAGAACATCTGACCCCCCCTGTCCTATACAAATATTGAATTTTCAGCTAGACAAACCTGAGTCACCTTCGATATTTGAAACTTCTTTATATATCAGAGATATCGACTTGTTTAATTTAGTTAGGTTCTGACTCAAATTCATTGGGACTTTCTAGTGCACTGTCAGTGAGTAATGTTAATCAGCATGAGGTGGAGCAGAGGATAATTGTGTCTTATCTTTGCACTCCGACAGCTGTCTGAGCACAGCCTCCTCTATGACCAGCAACTCTTTCAAAAAAACCCATTGTCACTCCAAGCTCTGTCATTTTTCCTTTAAGATAGCACTACAGAACCTTTGATAAAAACAATCTCAGCCCTTTTACTGGTAATTGATCTAAAGTTTAGGAAGTAAGAGTTTGGCACTTGCACTAGAATGAAATCCCTTGCCTAATGGTAATTAGACATCCTCTGACTGAGTCTTTGTGTTTTACTATTGGCAGCTCTCAGTATCAGGTGGAGGTCTTCCACCAGTTAGCACCTTGACCAACATCCACAGCTCTCACCATGCTCACCAGCAAACACAGAACCTCATTATGCCTATATCCGGAGTCATGGCCATTGCACAGGGTGAGTGTACTTTCTTACTTTCTCTGTCTTCAGCATGTCATATTCACTTCAAATGGTTGTCAACCCCTGGTCTTGGGGATATGATGGTCTGAGCATTTTTGTGTTTCCTCTGCTATAACAGCTATAATTCAAACCAGTAGTGGAATCGGTAGCATCATAAAGAGTGTGTAAATTTGTGTACAGGTCTGAGCACGTCGCAGTCACAGACGGTGCCAGTAATCAACAGTGTAGCAGGAAGCCTGGCCACCTTACAGCCCATGCAGTTCTCACAGCAGCTGCATAGCTCTCACCAACAAAGCCTCATGCAACAGTCTCACAGCCACATGAGCCAACAGCCCTTCATGGCCACCGTTACACACTCACATAGTAAGTTCACACTCTTTTCTTATATGTACACCACTCTTACTGTAGCTGGATAATTCTTTCATTACACACAAAGTGAAAAATGGGAACTAGCAAAATGTTAAAATAAACTTACTTAGATACTCACAGGTTTGAAAAGTGTTCTTTTTAGTTATCTGCTAGCCAGGGTTGGGGAGTAACCAAATACATGTAATGGCATTATGTAATTAGGATACAAAAAAGGTAACTTTATTCTGTTAAAGATACAGAAAAAAGATGTTATCAGATTACCAACACCTTTAATAAAAATGGGGATTATTTTCAGGATTACAATTTTAAAATGCATAAGGGCTGCTAGAACTAATCAACAAAATCAATAAAAATCGATAATAAAATAATTGACAATGATTTCATTATTAGTCGAAACACTGCGCATGCGCAACATGGACATAAAAAAACATTTGACTGAAGTGTTGGAGCAGAAACATCAGTACGACTTTCTCTGTGGCATTACTCTTTACAGTACACTACCTTGCTGGCCTCACAACATAATTTGTGTTTTAATGTGAGTAATATTATCATTCGTTTGTGGGAATGTGAGGAGAAGTATGATGTTTCCACTTGAATTGTCCAGAATGGCTTTGTTATGAATCAAGTATTTGATTCAATTAACTTTTGTAAAAAGTTAACTGGCCTTTTTATGTGACCCAGTAGCATTAATAAACAATTGTAAACTTTTACTGTATATAAGATACTGTATGTAAGTTTTGTGTGCCAAGTAACCAAGTTTCAATCCTGATTTCTGTTCACAAATCAATCCCAAAAATAATCGATTCACTAATCTCAGGCATTCCAGACACTGAAAATAAATTGCATGGTGCGCAAACAGAAAACAATATGAACTTAGCATTGGAAAATGTCAGTGAGCAAAACAAGCTGCTGATATTTAATTTATCTTTATTTAGATTTTGTCCATTTGAAATTATGGTGTAAAATACAGACACACAATTGCAAAAGTGTGGTAAATGATTAAAAAGTGTTAAACATTAAACGATGAATTTAACACAGTCACATTGAGTTTTTCAGACTATCTGAGCCATACAAATACAGACACACATTCTGAGTGTCTCATTTCGTTGATGTGAACACTTAATATATATAATTATATATATTATATAATTATATAATATAGTCTTAATATAAAAAGATAATATTCTCATGCTGTGACAGATTATCTGAAGTGTCTCTTATGTAATTTGTAAACTGCTTATTAATTAAGCCTAGTTAAGAAAAGGATCTGTAGTAGTGCCAATTAAAATCCTGCAAATAAATATTTTAAATATATATATTTTGCATATAGAAGTACCAAAATTAAAAGGAAAAATATACAACAGATTATCAAAATAATTGGTAGTTGCAGCCTTAAAATACATTTTAAAATAAAGAATTATATACTACATGTACATGTGCACATAACACTTATGCACATCACCACTCTGGTCTCGAGTGAAATCAGAGCTAAACTTACAGTCGCCAATTGATTATAATAAATGTGCCCACTGGTGGAAATTTTGCCTTTATTTTATCTTTAAATCAGAAAAGGGGAACAGCATAACAGTACAGTATAAGTTCTGCCCTCCAGCTGAGAAAATGCTGTCATCATCCACATATTTAGTATTAATGTAATCTAACAGTAACGGAAAGTAATAATAATAGTAATAATCAGTTACATTACTTTAATTTTGTGGTAATTAGATTAAGTTACTGACCACACTTTTTAGCAGGTAATTACTAATTGTATCACAATACATTTTTAATGTGACCCTCCCAACCCTGCCAGTAGAGACATTCCAGCTGTTGTTCCAAACCAGCATTGGTCTCTAGTCTTTCTGGTTATAAACTTAACTTTTTTATGCTACAATAATATGTACCAAACTTAAATGATCATTGAAGGACATGTTTCTGATAAATAAATATAATAAATAAATATACAATGAGATTATAATATAATTATAATATACTTTAATATAATATGAATGTATAATAGAATAGTTATAGACTACAATATAACTGTAACTATATACTATAATAAATATAACCTCTATAGATAACAGCTGAGGCTAGTTAGTCCATTGATTTGCCTTTATTCTGATTATTTATTTTATGGCTCTTTAGCTGTTTTAAGTATATTTAAAAAAATATATATCTATTTGATATTTTTATTAAAGAAATCTACCAAATGCCTGAATGTAAATTCAAGTGTAACATTTGGTTCCCATGTGGATAAACATAATACATGCAACTCATTCAGAACAATATTTTTAGGAAAATGTGGCTGATTTGTATTCTTACTCCAAGCAGACATTTATGGCACATGTGTGATCCTTTGCCTGCATGTTGTGTCCTTTTAACAGTGTACCCACACAAGCAGGAGCCACCACAGCATTCTCACCCGTCACGCTTTCCATCCGCCATGGTAGTGACGGACAACAACAGCCTCAGCACCCTCAGCTCAATGTCCTCCAGCAAACAGGTCAGTCATGTGTTCCTAGCTTCACCTCTTTGTCTCGTTTCTTCTGCCATAATATATGTTAACTTTGTGTGGAATATGTAGCTATCTGAGCTTGTGTGTTCTGCATGCCAAGCCTTGTGTTTTAAGTTATGCTTTTGGAAAGTTTAAGCATTAGAGGCTCTTGCAAATGATCCTTTTTTTGTTTGAGGAATAAAAAAAATCAACAAATAATTTTTTTTTCTTAATTATTAATTCATGCTACACTAATGTGCACCAAATGCAGATGATCACTAAAGGATATGTTCCTAGTATACATCCACAGTGAGCACTGTACTAATCCCAACCATAGTTGTGTTCATTCTGACAATTTATTTAATCCCTGTCATATTAGGATGCTCCTGTAAACAAGATGGTGCAACTGGGGGGTCTCAACTGGGTAAATACCCTTTAAATAAAGTCACTTAATAATCCTGCACTGTGATGAAGTGAAATGGTGTCCTTTTTAATCTTGCCTGACCAAATCTGTAGCATTTCAGCATGTACAAAAGCAGACATAGGATGTTTTTTTTTTACAATTTGAAACACACAGAATGTGTACGAAGCAAGTACTGAGGGAACAGTTGGAGAAATGTGAATTTGTAAAGTCAGGAACTGTAAAGGGGCCACTTCGGTTTATCCATGCTCTCTGCACATCTGAATCAGTAAAGCAAGCAAGTGTAACGATACTCCTCAGAATACCCATTTCCTTTGACGACCTGACTGACCAGTCACCCGTGCTCTCTAGCCACAAGTCTCCTGATATATCAACAGCTCTTTCTGTCTCTCTTTCTACTCTTCCTCTCTGTCAATCGCTCATATGTTCATTATTTCCATCTCTCTTTTTCCTATATTTCCATCCCGCTTTCTTTTTCCTCTTATTTTTCTCTCTCCCCCATGCCTACATCGGATTCTCTCTTTCCCTCTGCACACTCTCCATTCCACAACTCCCGGACCAGCGCTCAGCATATCAGACCAGGAAATGACCCTCGCTCTTAATTAAAGCTAGCGTGTCGCTCTTGATTCCCTGCCATGGGGAGGCATTCGCGTTCACTAATTCCCTCTTCCTCTTTCTGACTTCTCCCCACCCGCCATGAGCGCTCTAGCCTGAAATGCAGTCCTCGCTCAACTGCTTTCACACGCTCAATTTCCCACGCTGCACTGGTGATGGCCACTAGCTGAAGAGCTGACGTGACTTGGCCTTAATGTCAGATAGCGCTCTTCATTGCGGAGAATCACACACACACACAGACACACACACACACACACTTTACACAAACCCTTTGCCATATTAGAAACATTTAGTAACACATGCAATTAAATAAATTAATTTTAATATCTATATATGAAGCTGCTTATGAGGTTGTATAGGTACCTCAGCTATGTGATACCTCAGCTTGCTAAGAGGGCACTTTCAGGATCTTCTCTCCCTTATCAGAACACTTGTATTTGACTTGGGTGCTGTAACAAATGGCAGTGGACTTTTTGGGGGATATTACAAACCCACTCTGGCTTTACTGCCCTCCTGTTTGCCCTTTTTTGCTCACACTAAATACCCCTTCTCCTAATAGAGCAGCCTCTAGTCCCAGCAGCTGGCCCACACCTTTATCAGGTGAGACTGTTTGTTGGCCAGTGGGTCATGACAGGGTCACGTGCCTCTGCCCTTACAGGGAAAGAGGGAAATAGGAATAGCAAACAATACCATAGAGGACGTTTCGTTGGAAATGGAGGCACGAGAGCTGATAGCTTCAGTGTTAACTCAGACAGCTGTTAACTTTACCATCAGTAGCACTATGTATAGCACTGTTTATTAAGGTCTGACCATTTACTCTTTTTTTTTCCTTCCCCTCTTTGTCGACAGTGTCCTCTGCAAGCCTGGTGAGCATATCCACCTGATTTCCTCAATGCCTAGCAACAGGAGCACATTTCTCTGGCTCTCTCCCTGCTGTATCTGTGGCAACTCCTAATCACTGGCAGCAGAGCACTGAAAGATGAGCTGGTCACTAATGTAGGGACTGAAAAAGAAAAGAGGAGAACAGTCAGAGAGGAGACTCTGGCTTGGTCTAATCGTATCATGGAAAGATGGGAGGATCACCTGGAAATGACTACAGATCAGCTGATCGATTTCCAAGCCAGCCTTTTGTAACAGTGTTTTTCATCCAACCACTAAAAAAGAGGATGATTCTGACAACTTTAGGAACAAAAGGAAATGGTGTGCAGCGATGGTGTGAAACTGGCATGATTTTGTAGACTCACAGAGTTACCAAATGCCAAAGGATAACCAATACTCCATTCTTGGCCAAGCTGATTCTTTAATGGACTCTTCGGAGGCTTCTTCTCATCCTGTCCCTGGACTGTCAGTCTAAAACCCGTCTCTATCATCATGAGCTCGCCTACATACGTAAATGTTGTGTAATCAGTTTGTGAATGAAATGACAATCAGCTTATATTATTTTCAACATAGTTGTCAGGTCTTTTTGGGTAGAACATTATGGACTGTTGATTTTTTCTGCATATACATTGCAGTGGGTCTTCCATTTGTGTGGTTAATATGAGTAGTCACTGTTCTGTACAGGTGTAAATATGGATGATAATTATGCTATGCCAAGAAAGATGTACATATTTCAGGTCTTTTTTTCCCCCAAACAAACTGTGATTTAGAAATGACAATCTTTAGAACAGAAAGGACTATGCAATGTATTGAATGGCACAAACATTTATGGGATTAGCCCATTTTGTGCAGGTTTAAAAACAGTTAAACCAGCAAAACAACAGCCTGTCAAAGCCAAACTGCAGATATTGCACACTTTTCCTTCTTTCCATTTTGGCATCTGAGCATGATACCATGAAAATGAAACCATAACATAAGGCTATTATTCTTTTTATATGAATATTAGTGATGGTATCACAGACAGGTTAATAAGTGCATCTTGCTGTATTTGAATGGTAATTGAGAGACTGATAACTGTGAGTGTGACATCAAGCCGTGGTCGCCAGGACAAACAGTATTACCAACTTATGCAACTCTGAGGTTCACAGAACATGATGTAACAACTCATAAAGTCAAACCCTATATGCCACATCCATTAAATTAGTTTGTGGACTGCTAGATATGGAAAAGAGAAGAATGTGATTTTGTTTGTTTGCTTTGGTCTTTTAACTCTCACCTGTTGTTCCTACTTTCCAAAAGGTCATTTTTTTAAAAAGCAAAAATTCTTTTATTGAGCATTTGCCGCTTGGTTACAACGTCATTCTCAACACATACCTTTAGATTTTTCTTAGTGTTGTATTATTTTTGTATAAAATGAAATTCAATCTTTTAAAATCATTATTTATACTGTGAGGAATAAAATGATGATGTCTCAAGTAAAGGCTCTTCCCAAGACTGGTGATAGTGAGTTGTTCTTTGCTTCTGTTCTGTGTGTGTGTGTGTGTGTGTGTGTGTGTGTGTGTGTGTGTGTGTGTGTGTGTGTGTGGTGGTTAAGATAGCAGATGTTATCAGCATTGTGTGTTAAAATAGTCTGTTCCAGATTTTCTCCTGACCCTTACTACATCTTTGTGTTTCACAATATTACTTTTATAGAAATTTCTCAACAAACACTTTCTTTCTGACAAAAGTTTCAGGAATGTGTGTCTATTGAACTATTCTCCACACCTCCTATTCCTGACAAGCACTGTTTGTATAACTTATCAGCAGCACTGAGGTCTCAGTATTTGATGATGCATCACATTGTCTGTAACTGGTGTATTTGCTAATGTGTTTTCTACCTCAGCTGTACAACATGGCACACAAAGTACACAATCCTGGAAGCAGGGAGGCTTTGTCAGAAAGTAAAGCTTTTGTGTTTGTTTATACTGAGCACTTGAAATTTGTGGTAAAAAAATGGTGAATATTCAAAATATGTCTGCCAAAACATAGTACCTGTGCATTAAAGTGAAGCTCCGTCAGGGCTGTGTTTCACCTCCCTCATGCTGCTCTCCTCCTCATCTAAAACCAACAGTTTCTGAAATTCCCATCATAATGAACAAATGTGGGTGATACAGCTGTGTGTTAGTGAAAGCCAAAGTAGCAGACCACATAGCTTTAATAATTTAACTTCTTCCTGGCATTTTTCAGAACAACAACCTCTTCATTCTCAGGCACTGAGTGATAAATTACTAAAATTATTCTCAAGCGTAATCTTATATCTCTTTGGTTCTTGATCTTGTACCAGTTTACTACCATATACAAGATCTTCCAGTCTTCCTATACCTGGGTAAAGAACAAATATTTGATTAGTGACAGAGGTTTAAAATAGTTAGATGCATAGTTTGGCCTCTTTGAATGAAGTCCGAGATGACTGGCGTTCTTTAAAGGTCTACTAGGATTTAGTTGATTGTAATTAATCCCTTATCCCTTTCTTTCCAGGTGTGCATTAGAGCATACGGCGGTTTTCAGGTACCTGTAGCATACTTCCAAATATTTACATTCACACTCACTTATTTTTTCTGTGCTAAATAATAAGCATGATCCTCCATTTTATAAAATTTGCACCAGCACTAGCAAACAGTGATTCTTCTTATTTTGTCTTCCTCATCTTCCTTTCTTTTTTCTTCAGGTGCTTCATTCCCCGATTCACACTGCTGCTTTTAACACGAAATGCAGAAGACGCTCTCCAAGTAACGTTTGTCCGTTCTGGGCAACTGTAAATCTGTACAACATGGTGGTTCTGCATAGGACTAGCTCCCTATGTACTGTAGATATAAAAAGCTCATTCTAAGCCTATAAATACACAATAATTCATAGTTACAGCTAATTATACTCTAATGAACACATACTTATGAATATTATATTCTATTTCTGCTGCCATTCCATAGTGGACCTTTAAGGAGATTTTTTCAGACAGAGTGGAGCCAAGAATTTGTATGAATGAAACTGCCATTCTATGAATTCTTCTTCTTTTTCTTCTTCTTCTTCTTCTTCTTCTTATTATTATTATAATTATTATACAATTCTAAATAATAATTTAATTTAATGATTAATTTAAATTATGTATTAATTATAACTGACACCTTTTATAACTGATTAATTACTGAAAGTGAAACAAACAAATCAAAATATTTTTTCACAATGACTTCATAATGTAATTCAATACTCCCTGAAAAGTGATAACCTAATATTTTTGTTGTAATTATTTTCTGCAAAATAAACAACAAAACAAAAAAATTCATCTTTTTCTTTTCCTGCTCACAAACAATACGCGACATAAAATGATGTTATATAGTTTATATAGTTTGAGAAAAATGATATTGGAAAAAAAAACTGCAATAAAGACTGTTTGTGATGTGATGTTTGTGAACTCTGGTGTTTTTGTCCTACAGCATATTACAGCGCAACCTAAGGACAGTCTTAATGGCACTTAATCTCCAGCTATTCAGAAGTCTTGACGAGCCGAGAAGGAAGTGGGCGGATGTGTGTGTGTGTGTGTGTGTTTGTGTGTGTGTATGTGTATGTGTGTGTGTGTTAGCAATAACATTGCATCCAAATACTGACAGCCTGTGTCAGTGTCATTACAAATGTTTCCCGAGATTCTGCATTACTACCCAAAACGATCATGTTGATTTATGCTTGTGATGTGCCTGATAAGATTGATCAGGTCAGTCAAATACAGATAGTAACTATACTTTAATATAGCAATAAATATAGCTGAGGTTACTGTCAGTCACACTTATAAATAGTTTGGATGATTAAGCTGAATTGCGTATTGTGATGTTGTGATTATGCATTACATTATTATTTACTAAAGACATACAAAGACATAAATACAAAGACATACATTTACCATTAACAATGTTTTTTTTTAGGAATCTACATCCTGTTTTTCCCTCTCTGCGTGCTAAACACACTCAATATTTGACCAATTAGCCGAGGATTAGTTAATGCTGATAATGAACAGATCAAACATTTGTTCGTTTTGGGACAATGTGGAACTCTAATGTGATAGCACCTACTAAAAGGCTATGATTGGGCCCTTTTTGTCCTCACCTCAATGAACCTTAAAGAGTGGCATGCATGGTTATGAAAGAGAATGTCCTGCTGAGTATACACTTGTAACCCAGGGATGCCTCCCTGTTTGGTTATCAATGAGACCTTTGATACTGCATGCAGGGAGCCACTAAAGATCTTAGCACTGCTCTTTTTACTGCAGCTCTGTGAATGGGACAGAGGAGAGGAGCAGAGGAGAGAGAGAGCGATGCTTATTAGCATCCTTTAGGAGCAGTGAGTTAACAATACAGGCAACTACACTGTTAAAGTCATTTTGTGACTTGTGAAAAAATGTCATCAGCCACAGTGGGATGTTATTGGAGCACAGTCTCTGTGTGTCATGCAGGTATAAATGTTTGGAGAGCTTAGTGAATATGTCATATTGTCTTCTTTTGACAGCACTGGACATTTCATTTACTTCTTTGACTCAAATGCCATGAAACACATTGAGGGAGAGAATTATGTACAGTGACACCAAGGTACATAAACAGATGCTAGATATCAGAGGTTAATAAATACAAATAGTCAAGTTAAACATTAGAAAATAAGTATTAAGTAAAAGATTTATAATTTTGCACAGTAGCTATGGGAAATAAAAATTCAGTCTGAAGAGCTGCTAAAGTCTGTTGCATTTGCATGTGTCCAAACAAATGTTTTTTTTTTAACAGCACAGATAATGGATTAGTGTTGTTACTTAACTTCATCATCATGTATTCTGATATTAAAATCAATATGTCTTCATGCTTTTTCCATACCAGTTACCATTTGAACTGTATGATTAGCCTTCTGTTAATTTATCTGCTTAAACACAAGTCTACATTCACTTTGGGTCCATTCAAGTCTAGGTGCATGGGCGAGCAGGCACAGTAGGAGAGCGAGCAATGGGTATCCACTTCCACAGAGCACACAGAGGTCAACAGAAGGATCAAGCTGGACACCCAGAAAACAGTGCCAAGAGACAAAAGAACTGAAAATGGAAGTTTAGGGATGAATGCAGTTGCGTGTTTAGGAGCCTGAAGAGAACAGGTACTACATCAACTCCAGTTGGGCCCCAAAGGGCTAATGTGCAGGAGAGCACAGCAGGGGTCAGAGGTCACAGGGGCACACTCTGCCATGGCTAATTGGTGACACTGGTTCAAACTGAGATCAGAACTGTCCTTTGACTATGCATTCATATTAGTAACAAATGCATATCCACTGTATAGGACTGATTTGCCTGTATTCGGATAGACCGCAAAATTTGTCAAAATTGTATTAAGCAATCAAGAGTAACTTTAGAAATATTTTAAAATATGTGCGACAATATGATTCACAGGAAATTGAATTATATGTTGCTGCAATGGTCTTATTAATTAAAAGTATTTGTTTTAATGAGTCTCATAATGAAGAATAAATCAAAATCACATGGATGAATCAGTAATTAAGCAGAGCACACTGAGAATACAGAATCAGCACTAATGTAATGAATATCTACAATATTACTGTTCATATGAGAGGCATATTTCAATCAGCTATAATTTTGCTGTCTACATAGTAATCTTTCGATCGAGCTGTTGAGCTCTGCAAAGACGCCTTAATGGTCTAGACAGGATGCTAATGTTTGATGAATCACGTTCGTGCTGTTGAGTTAACCAGCCCGTAAATTTGAAGGACAATAGCCGTACATTGCTCACATTAGAAGATAATAAAATACCATTAATTGCCTTGTTTAATAGATTATGTCTGCTTGGGATATAAATGAAATTAGGACAATAAAAATGCTAACATTACAAATTACAGAATCATCTTTATCGACTAAATTGGTGCAAAATGTTTGAAAAGTGCTTTTGATCCTCAAAAAAGGATTCCTTACATTTTTCTCCAAGCAGCACCATAAAAAGAAACAGCGCAGAATGAGAAAGCTTCTTTTCGGCCATTGTGTTTGTAAAAGGAGGGGTAAATGAATTGGGTCTTTTCTGGCCCTTTCAGGAGGGAGACTGATCATACAGTAGAAAGGGCCTGTGACAGATAGCAGTTGGCATGCTGATGCTGTCGTGAGGCTCGGCTGAAGACTGTAGTGATTTATGGTGATTGGTGAGATGCTCAAAGAAGGAGGTGGGTTAATGTTCACCTGGGTCAGAGAGCCACCGGTGGAGCCTGACTGTATGCAGATGGGGCCTGATGTGGCTGGCCTCAAGCTAAACCCAGAGCTCTCTGTAGGGTAACAGCATCCTTCACAGCCTTGCCACATCCTAATAGTTATGTAATGTATCCTATTCAGACAATTGAATGGGCTGAAAAACAAATGCAATATCAATCTTGCCTGGTGGCTTGACTCTCCCAGCTCTTTACCCCTCTCCCATTTTTACATTTCTAAAACATTTAAAAGTGTCTGTGTGATCAGTTCCAGGAGATAGGGGTTGTACAATAATTTAAAACCAAATCATTCATCAACAGATGTGAACATAGATCATAGATTTTGAAGGGTGCCAATAATTATGGAGTTCACTGTACTGTGTTTAGGAAATTGTGTATTTAGAAAGCTTGCATTGGGATGTTGTTATGAGTTAGAGAGGTATGTACTGTATATAAAAACTTCATTTTTTGTGGCTCATTACCAAATATTATCTAATATGACAAAACAGGCACTTCAGACTCATTGTTGATTTTTTTTCTCTCTCTGAGGTCTTTACTGTTGACAGCACAATACTTAGACAGATTTGCAAAATATGTTGGAATGTCAGGAAGTATTTTGAAGCACTTTTATTTGTATTACTTCATCAAAAATGTTCTTGTTAGTGGTGGTTCTAGTATAACATATTTAATGTTTATTACACCGGGGTCAATTTTGCAGCCCCTGTACTTTTTTTATATGCTGCCTCTTGGTCAAACTATTAATATAGAGTGTCAATTTCCACAGGTACACAAACAACATCCAACTTTATAGTCTGTTAAACCAAATAGCACTACTACTCTAAAATCTCTGACAGGATTGTCTCCTGAATGAACAAAAATGTCCATAAATTTTAACAAATTTAAAACTGAATTTATTTTTGTTATTCTTGATGCAGAACCTAATAGAGGAAAACATTACAAATATTAGAGAAAATTTTTTTTTAATGCAGCAACACAAAAAAATCACTCTAGAGTTTTTAATTTGTAAATGAAGTGGCAGAAGTTCTGTAAAGATTTACAATAAACAACAGTAAAACATATTTACAGTAAAGTCCCGTATTATCTTACATAGTATACAATAACATAACACATAAACACATTTGGTTTCTCTTCAGATCAGAAGATCATGAGTTTAAATCCCAGCACCATCAAACTGAAGTGGTCTTTAAGCAAGACAATTAAGCTTCAGCTCATTTGTATGCTACATCAATTTTAAAGCATCAGCCAAATGAGCACGTGTACTGGATTATGTATTATTTTATACTATAAGATTTTAGAGCACTTTACTGTAGATATGTTTTATACTTGTCTAATGTACGTTTTTACCATTTCAACCTTGTTGCCACTACACAACTATAAAATTTAAAGTCTTTTTTTTTTTTTTACAATGCACATGAACTAGTAGTGAGCTATTTGGGTGTAACTGTTACTTTAATTTTTGTTACATTTTTATTATTTTTCATTTTTATATTGTTTTGTTATTTATTGTATTGTAGCACTTGCATATAACATTGTCTGAAGCAATTTAAGCTGCATTATATGAATGAAAGGTACTGCTACAACTTATTATTATTATTATTATTATTATTATTATTATTATTATTATTATTATTAACAGGACTGTCAGGCAGCAGTGATGGACACAAGTGCATTTAAACAAAAAAAAAAGCTTTATTTATACAGCTTAGAGGCAAATCTATATTGTGAGGCAATATCAAAAACAATAAAAAGGCAATGGTCGGGCGATTAGCAAACAGCATAGACAGGGCAAAACAAGAATCAAAATCCAGGAAAGCCAGAAAGCAGAGAGTCAAGATAACAAAATACAAGGCTTGCTAATGACCGGCAACAATGACATGACGCATATACTTCAGAGTGAACCGTGGGGTTGTGTGTGTTTATAGCAGAGTTCATGATTAAGTGAGATAACATCCCAGGGAGAGTGCTCAGAGAATGTGCAGACCAACTGGCAGATGTTTTTACTGACATCTTCAACACCACCCTGAGCACCGCTGTCGTCCCGAAGTGCTTTAAAGCCAGCACCATCGTTCCTGTACCAAAGAGGTCTTCAGTATCT
>JAQQZR010000003.1:12985934-13003278 GCA_030068235.1 Notoglanidium macrostoma | reverse complement strand
AAGAAGGCAAGAAATTCCACTAATAAGCTTTTAACGAGGCGCACCTGTTCACTGAAAAGCATTCCAGGTGACTACATTTACATTTATGTCATTTACTTCATGAAGCTGGGTAAAATAATGCCCACAATATCATCAAGCTAAATGGGGGCTACTTTGACAAATCGAAAATATGAAACATATTTTGTTTGGGATTTTTTTTTTTGTTTACTACATAATTCAGTATGTGTGTTGCTTCATAGTTTGAGGTATTCAGTATTGTTTTACAATTTAGAAAACAACAAAAAAGAAAGAAAAACCTATGAAAGAGAAGGTGTCCAAACTTTTGACTGGTAGTGTATGTAATAAGTCATTGTTTAATTAATAACAAAATGTAATAATTGGCAAATTGCTGTGGTATAAGAGGAATAAAACACTGAGACATGCTGGTGTAGGAAAATAATCAGTTATGGAGTGGTTCCTCTGCTTCGCATTTGGTTTGGCAAAAAGGTTTTACATTTCTATAATAGGTGAAATTGTTTCACGTTTTCATGAACAATATTCACCGTTTGTTTCTTTACAGCTTGTTAAGCCTCATTAGGACTTATTTCCATAGATCTGTGTGTGATTTACATGCAGCTACTCAAATCAGATGGAAATATGGTTTGCTTTGTGAACAAGTTGCCTATTCCTGTGAGCCACTTGGGGCTTCTTGGTGATAAACCTCCTCTCCATCCTGACACTTTCTTTAGTATTCTTTGGTTTAGACATCTATAATAATGTTTATGCTACTTCCAGGCACTGACAAAAGACCCAGGCACAAAGATAACGGTAAATATTGTACTTTTTTATTTATTTTATTTGTCTGAAGGCTTTGACAAGCTGTTATCAGAAATGTCCAGCTCAGCACTGTAATCATGGACTTTACAGCTCTTCATATATATGCCTGACCATTTGAGGCTGGAATCTGATTGCTGTTAACCTTCAAGCTGAGCCCTGTCCCACTCAGGTCGACCTTTTCACCAGCAGCGCACCTCTTACCTCGTCTTCACCTAACTGTGGAAAATGTCACCGTGAAATTAGCCTTTTCGTTCCGTTGCAGTATCGTGTTACTTAAATGAAAGTGAAATCATGAATGAACGTACAGAGAAGAAATTAAATGAACCGGAAGTCGGTGGATTATCAGACATGTCCTTCATAGATAAGAAACACAGATCTTCACAAGCCCTGGGTATTATTGCTTCAGTGTTTAATAAGAATCAATTGATTACACACAAAAATGGTCAAAATAGGCTAAATGAAATGTTGTCAGGTGTGTGTGCATACACAGAGCAATGAAATCCTGCAGATCCAAGTCAAGAGCATCAGTTAAAGTTCACATCTAACATCAAAATGGGCAGGAATGTGATCTCGGTGACTTTGTAAATCAACTATTGGAAAAATATTTGAAGATTGGAAAAGACTAGGCAGCTAGATAGTTGTCCAGCCTCCACCTGTCCTGTTTGGGTGGGCCTGTGCCCATGATAGCCTCAGATTCCTGTTCTTGGCTATCAGGAGTTGAACCCGATGTGGTCTTCTTTGAAGGTTTGACATGTTGCGCACCCTGAGATGCTTCTCTGCTCACCACGGATGTAAACAGTGGTTATTGGTGTTACTGTAGCCTTTCCTTTCGGCTGTGAACCTGAGCTCTCTCCTCTGACCTCTCTCATCAGCAAGGCGTTTCCACCCAAACACAACCGATGCTCACTTGGTGTTTTTTGCAAAATACTGTGTAACCTGTGTGAAAATCCCAGGAGAACAGGAGTTTCTGGAATATCAACTCAGCCCACCTGGCACCAACACCCACGGTCAAAGTCACTTAGATCACACTTTCCCAACATTCTGATGTATGATGTGCGCTGCTGCCACATGATTGGCTGATTGGACAACTGCATGAATAAGCAGGTGTTCCTAATAAAGTGGCTGGGGTGTGTAAGTGGATATAGACCTATATATATTACAGCCTCTCTCTGTGTAGGAGGGTATGATTCATCACACATGAGTCATGGATATTTCATCAGGAATGCAAACCCCTGATCTGCATCACACACACACACACACACACACACACACACACACACACACACACACACACACACACACACAGCAGCTGGGGCTTTCTGGAAGATAGCACTGAATTGGCTTGTCGAGTGAATTTCATCTTTGCTCATTTTCCTCTTCCATATATAGACATCGTGAGTGGAAAGTGCAAGTCTGTATGTCCTTTAAAACCTGGGAGGAAGTCCCAGTCTGGAGTATTTACCAGCACAATACATGCTTAGTTCCCTAACCAAACCAAAAACCATCCTCAGCGTGGGTGTGTCCCAAAAGAGTGTCATATTTATTATGATTAGAATGAATTCTAACACATAACAGGAATTAAGAAGACATTTGGGAGTGTATCCATAGCTTTCCTGCTAATGCTGTTGTTTTGCCAACCCCCCTCACAGCAGTCTGATCAGATAGCACTGCTGCCTTGACTGTGCTGTTTTGACATGCAAAACTGCACCGATTATGGCTAGAAAAGCTCTGATTCTTGGTCGAATGCTAATTAATGTTCTCTGGCCTTAATGCTTTCTGTTTCTCCTCTCTTCCCCTCTTGGACAGGCTTTTAACTCCGAGACAGACAATTTCAAACTGACGTACGGCGGGCACCAGTACCATGCGAGCTGCGCTAACTTCTGGATTAACTGTGTCGAGCCCAAGCCCCCTGGCCTCATCCTCCCTGACCTGCTGTGATTCTCTGCTCCACCTCTGCTGCTGTGGAACAACTGCGAACACCTGGTTTTGAACATTGGCTCCTTTATTTATTGTCGTCTTTTTCTCCTCCATGGTTTCAAAAAAGCTTTTCTTCACCTTGGCCTGCTGTACTACTCAAAGTTTTGTGAATGATTGCTGATGTAAAGAAACAAGAAAATCTATAATTTATTGGTATGTATCTTTAACAGTTTGTCTTTTTTTTTTTTTTCTTTTGACTGTGTGTGTTTGAAGGAAGGCGGAGGGAAAAAAACGGTCAGCCCTCTCACTACTGTATGAGATGGACCTGACTTCCATCCATAATGAAAGCAGTGTTGGTCTGATGAACAGAAGTGGAGCATGATCTTTAGTAAATTGCATAACGTGAAACAACCATGACTTACACTATAGTATTTATATTGGACATTTGTTCGATAGATCACATACATGTACGTTAAAATCAATCCTCCTTTAGACATTTACATTTAGTATGTAGATGTATCGTCCTCTTGCTCATGCTCATCAGGGCTGTGCTGTCGTGTAGCTGGGATTTGATCATGTTTAATGGCTGGAGGGTGTGGGATTGTCTGAGATGCAATTATATTTGAGGATCTTTCATAAAACATCACAAGACCATTAAATGGGGCCTTTCACAATGTTAAAATGTGTGACCGCATGTTGGATGTCTTTTCTTTTTTGTATCTTGAATGATGAAATGATATTTCATAAGGTCGTGATCTTAAAAAAACAGCTTGTTCTTTCTTCACCTTCTGCTTACTTACATAAAATACTTTGAGTGTTAATAGCCTGGCAGTAGACAGTGCTGATGTCTTACAATGACCATTAAAATGCTGGGTATAATTGCTACTACCATTGCATGGTTGTTTGCTAGAAGAGCTTTGTGTCCTGTCAGATATTTTCCATTCCAACAACACGCTCACGAATAAAATTCAAATGCTTAAATTGTAAGGGTATGAAATCATCGCAGCACTACAGACACTGGCAGATATCTTCATTCCCTATGGAGCTGGAGTGTATATGCACATCTGCACTTTCCAAAACCGCACGTGTGATAATCAAAGACAAGCAGCAGGTGTCCAGATGTTTGCTAATGACTGTCTTTGTTCTTATTAACCCATTTCTGAGTTATATTAACGATTTTACTTCAGCATGGACATAAGGATTTCATAGATATATTAATGATGCAATAAGCAAAGTGTATTCCACAGCACTGTTCTGATTGGTCAGAAGGTGTTTTCTACATTCTATATAATTTTCTATAGCAGCACGACTCACGAGGCAAATCACGGGAATACAGTACACTTATGAGCTTGTTATAATGTCTACAGTAGCAAATTACACAGAGACTGATATACGCATACATGCACAGATGCACCACATGAATGGATTTTTGTAAATGTGTAATTGCTGATACACTGTTAAATGTTTGTGGACACCTGCCCATCACACCTGTATATGAGCCTTTCCTAAACTTCTCCAACAAAGTTAGAAGCACACTAATGTTTAAAATGTCTTTATATGCAGAATTAGTTTCCCTTCACTGGAACTAAGAGGCCCAAACCTGTTACAGCATGCTTCTGTACACAACGCGAGCTCCATGAAGTCATGGTTTGCCGAAGGTGGAGTGGAGGATCTGGAGTGTCGTGCACAGAGCCCTGACCTCAACCCCGCTGAACACCTGTGGGATGAACTGGAGCACTGACTGAACACCAGACCTCCTCACCCAGTGTTGGTGTTTGACCTCACTAATGATCACCAATCTGCACAAAGTATGAAAACTATTCAGGACAAAGGGAGAAAAAAGAGAGAATGGTGAAGGAAGGCTGGTTTATAGATGATATAATGTATGTGGAACTGGAACCTGAACTGATTTTGCAGCCATTCCACAACATTAAACATAACTAACAATGAATCATTTTAAATGTTATTGTTGGCAAACTGCTGTGGTTTAAGATGAATAAGGTGCGCTAAAAGAGGAAAAGAGAAGCGTGCAGAGTGGCTTGTACATTTTTAGTACTACAAGTGAAGCTGACAATGTGTTCATATCAGTTCTTCTTAAACTGTTTAATTTGAGCGTACACTTTGGCAGTAAATGTTTAGGAACGATCAGTCTAATTAAGATTAACACAAACATGGAAATATGTTGGGAAACAATTCAAGAAGTCGTTATATAATAATGAACCAGTTTTTCTTGCGTGTTTTAGGGAACTGCTTCTATAATTAGAACACTAGGAAACACGTAGGCTAAACGCAAGATCAACACCGATCTAGTGCATAAGGAAACCACACGGACGTCGATACAACACTCGATCTAAAATCTGTCCTTTAGCAACAACCTGTTCACATATTAACAAAACCTAAACAAGTTGCCCACAACAAAATGTGTTCATTTTTCTTCTAACACTTTATTAATTTCATCATATTCATCTTTTCGGCTTTTAATATTTCATGACACAGACCATGACTCTTTAACTTCTGAAATGCGTTCCCAGATCACTTCTCCAGCCATGATCACATGAAATAGTGTGCAGTACAGAAATGCTTAGGAATTAGTTTTACACTAAGGATCAAAATCATTTGTAGGTGAAAAAAAGACTTTATTATTTGAATTAGACAATATACTGAAACAACAACAACACATCTCCTAAATGTCTTCTTTCTTTTTTTTTCTTTTAGCAGCACCATTTTTCTGATTCCTAAAACTCTCTTATCCCTGATGATGCTTATTTATTCCCTCGAAGATCATTTAATAAAGCACATCAGTCTTTTCAGTTCTTATAGTTTATGCAGCGGTTCTCAAACTGGGCTCTGTGATTCATTTGCTATAGTCAGGAAAATCACAATCCACCATCAAACTGTTACATTTATTATTGTGTTATTATATTGACTGGTTTCACTGGTCACATATATGAGTTTCCAAACCTGAATGACTCAAAAACAAGTAGGCTATTAATAATGTTAACTTGGACCTAATGTGTTAGTGGAAAGTTCAGGAATTAAAAGCTCCCTGACTTTAATAACTAACCAAAATGTTATTGTACACATTTAAATAATAAGCCTAATATTTAATAAGTTGGATTATATTCAGTAAATAAACGGCTGGTTTAACATTTATCCTATTTCAAAGTTTTGAGGCTTTTAGTTACTTTCGTTAACCAGTCCTATTAAAAAAATATGCTTGAAATTGCTACCAGTAATCAAGCACAGACTGCTGCCTTAGAAAACAGATGGTAGTAGAACCGGCTCGTCGTCACGCTATTGAGCAGATTAAGAAAATGCATCACTTTCCTACAGTGCGCTAAAGGCTCTGACTTCAACCTCCAGTTCGTCTCCCTAATCAAGAATAGCTCAGGGTCTGCCACTGCTGACGTCACCTGGAGTCTCAGCCTGGTCCGTCTTCCTCCCTCTCACCACTGGAGGAAAACGCACTGATGTGTGTGTCTCAGTGGTCAGCACTCAACATTGACATTTGTCTCTGTGTTTGGGATTCATCTGCAGCATCTTGTGGCTGGATGCTGGCTGAGTCACCAATCACCAAAGTTCACTTATCAGATCTGCTCACCTTCCTCTGTTTCCTGAAAAAGCCCCCACTGCCTTCTTTACAGGCCCCAATAAGGTGCCAGGTTCCTACGATCACGCTCGTAAACATCCGGAACGACCCCATACGGCGTCTGAACCATCTTCACCGAGGTCTTGCCAAAGAGTTTGCGCTCGTAGTCAATTAGCTGGCGCCAGAACCCACCATTGGGCCGGATGACAGGCCGTCGGGCCTTTACCCAGGCGTGTGCCTCGGCCAGCGACACGCCGTGATACTTCATGAGGTAGGCAAGACAGAGCGAGGCTGAGCGGCTCACTCCGGCAGCGCAGTGCACCAGCACGGCACCGCGCTTCCGCCCCACGCTGTGGATCTTGTCTGCTACGCTGTCAAAGTACAGCGCTATAGGCGAATGTGGTGCGTCTGCCAGCGGAACCTTCACATACTCCACATGCGGCCAGTTAAAATTCGGCAGCTCGATGGTGGCATTCACTACGCATGTTATTCCCTTGGAAAGCAGCAGGCCACGGTTGGATGCCACGGCACCGCGACTGAGGAACAGCGTGGGAGTGATTTGGGCAATGCCACCGAGCAGACAGCCCGGCTCAGCCATCAGTCTGGGCACAGCTGGACTGGGTATCGTGGAGCTGCGGTGATGCTGATGGTGCTGGTTGTGGAAGAAGCCTTGGCTGCGGGAGCCCATTGAGGAAAGTGTTGGGAATGAGCAATCTTCAAGTGTAACTAAGGTTGTTCTTCAGAGATCCTCATTTATCCTGAGCAATGTTTCACCCTCGGACGGATCTGAAACAAACCAAGCAATTTAATTTAGAAGTGCAAATAGAAATGTTCACTCACAAGGTCCTACTGATTCCCGAGATCTCCTAAGGTATCTTGATATTATTAGAAATATTGAACTGAAACAATCCCGTTTTAATTGATTTCAAAAGTGGAAATGAACAAGATGTCTGTTCACAGCATAATATCTAACCAAAATTGTTGACATGCTTTAGTCTAAATGACGACATGGCTCGGCTTCTCTCCCCAGGGCTGAGGCAACATCATTAGCGTGCTCGGGTGATGATGCAGATGAACTAATTGCTACTCATTGAGGTCTGCTCGGGGTGCTGTTTACTCGCGGACCAGGAAGAGGCTCACCAGCAAAAGCTCTGGAGGTGATCATGAGCTCAGATATCGCAGGCTAAAGAAAGGCGAGTGTCACACGATACATGGAACAGCCGGAAAATGGTATTTTCACAACTTAACCAGAGCTTTTATGATCATTCCTTTGCCGACTTCAGCCAAAGTTAAATGGTTCAAAGTTTTGACTGTGTCAAAGTTAAATAACAGTAATGGATTCATGTTAACAGCATTTTGCTTTATAATTAGCTTAGCTTCGGATGGGCGTTGGTTCCATCAGTCTGGTATTTATCACTCCCCAGGGTCCCACCCTGTGATGTTTGTACTCAGGTCCTTAGAATGAACTCCAGTCCTCACTGCTTTTACAGCTCCTCTGTGTGCTTGTGCTCGAACACTTTGAAATCTCAGACATGATTTGTTCCGTGTTTGTGCTTATTGACTTGGCCAAATGTATCCCAAACAATTTGTAAAATGTTGTTGCAACCGGTTTTATGTTAGATAAAGATGCCACTCAAGATAGCGTAGCCTCACACATTGCCCTGGAGCATGGCTACGCCTACCTGTGCTGTCACCTGCTGCTTGGGGAGGACGAGGGCTTGCAGCTGCGTGCAGATCAACTGCCTGCTTTCTCTCTCTCTCTCTCTCTCTCTCTCTCTCTCTCTCTCTCTCTCTCTCTCTTTTAATTAAAGCTCTCTCTGCAAATGTAATATAGATCACACCTCATCACGTCACCTGCAAGGGACCCAGCAGCGGCATCCACTGCACTCTGATGAAGGCTTTATAAGCTCGATTATCAGGCAACAAATATCAGAGCAGAAACATTAAATATGAATCAAATCTGAAGGCGGTGCAGGCAGCACCTGTGCTCCTGCTGTCACCACCATGCTCTCCACAGCCGTGTGTCAGGAGCAACATGTGGCTGTCCTAGCTGTTCTCTCTCCCATGACAACCTCTAAATATGTTTAGTCACAGGCAATCTGATGCTTATGCACTCTCTTAATAATCTCATCCCATCTGTTTTCTTGGGTGTGTAGGGAATCGGCGTGTCAGTCACAATCTGGGAGTCCAGCCGCTGCGAGTCTCTTTGTTTTGTACATCAGCATATTACAGATTCTGCAAGGATTCTACTTGCAGTAACGTCGGTCTTCTGAATCAGGGTGTACGATACATTCGTCAGTGTCCTGCCAATCGCTATTCCCCAGATATGTTCCGGAAGTGTTGCTATGGTGCCCTGTGTGTGGAATTGCAATCTGAGGTAGGCATGGGAACACAAACGGAGAGAAACATGATACTGCGAGTCCAGCTAAGTGACAGAAACAAACCGTAGTACTGTTTGTACTGCAGCGATCCGGTGACCAGGCAGATCGGTGCATGTCAGCTTGAAACCACATTGAAACTGGGTCAAAAGCATGAACAAAACAACCTTTCCCAGATCGAGCTCTAGCAGAAGAGAGCACATTGTTTTTTTTCTGAACAACTCATAGTGGGTGGTGTCGAACCTTTGGCTTATTGACAATACAATAGAGAAACAATATTCAATGCAATGAGATGATTTATTCGTTTTCTCTCGAAATGTTCACAACAGAGTAAATGGCTTACTCAGCTCTATCTTATACCCTGACTGAATGTTTAATTAAATTGTATAACATCCATCTCATACGAGCAGCGTTTTCACAAAAAAAGCGCATGTTTCAGCATGTTTCAGCAGAGAGATCAAGCGGGCCACATTTTTTATTTATCATCAGCGTAGCACAATGTCACACTGAGAGGAATTTTATTTAATCCCTACTTGATGCCCCATTTTGTTGTTTAAGTTGTCTAACCACCCACCCATGTGATTTTACCAGCGTATACAACAAACAACAATACTTGCAGTTCATTCAAGCTGCTCTCATATAATGTTTTCTGTAAAAGTCTTTCAAATCTACAGCTTTCCATTTAAGGTCACATCTGTAATACTGATTAAACACTATGAGGTCTTTTAGCCTTGGTCTACCTGAATGGTCACATGGCAAGACGCATAAAGCTTGTTCAGGCAACGAGACACTTTACAAGTCAACACGAGTTCAAAAGCATCGCTTCCCTAACACAGGAATTGCCCATAGGCCAAAGGAAAGGCCTGCAAGAGATTTATTTGTACTTTGGTTGTACTCAACATATGTGAAAATACACTCTAAAAGCGTTACATCATAAACTGATCAACCTGGAACCAGAAATGTAAAGTTTTGGATTATGAGCTTGGAATAGGCTCTTGAGGCACACAATGCATGGATCCCTAATTTCTCCCGGTACAGCTTCTAACACTTCACAATATTTTTGCATCCCAGTATGCATGTTGGGAGCTGTAACTAGTAAAGCGCAACATGAAAAAACCCACTACGACTACGGTTACCACAGGTCTGCTGCTGGATGGGAATGCGTGCGCGCACACACACACACACACACACAATCACTCAAGCTATATTCCTTAAGCTATCAACGCTCCCCTTCCATTGGTGACCCAAGTATACACTGGCTGTGTGTGCGCGCGTTTGTGTATGTTCTTGGGGAGTTGGTTTTCACCTGTTCAGCCACGAATGGCAACAAGATAGGCCTGTGGAGGAACCTGAGCTGAGCCTGTGGCAAAATGGCAGCCTTTCTTCCACACCAAACAGAAATCAGCAAGCAGAAACTAATCCGGCTATACACAGTCCAGTTCAGTCTTTCTTCAACAAGTTGTTCTCCTTGTATCTGTCCCACATGGCATTACTCCCCATCTTAATCCCCATCGTGTTCTTGACAACTGTAGCCTAATATGAGGCATGAAGTGTCCGCTGTTGCCTGAGTCATACACGGACTATTTATTGCTATCTGGTGAACTTGGCTGGAGGAAAGTGACTGGAGGTGGTGAATAAATGTCTTGCTGGTGGCATCTTGCTTCATTCTCATGTCAGGAATGAAAGTGTATCATAAACCAGTATACATACCAGATGGCAGATTATACCTTAGGCATCATAATGTGTGAATAAACCAAATAATGAAACATTTTTAATAATAATAATAATAATAATAATAGGTTCAGATCAACATTTCACATATTCAAAAGTCACATGTTACTAGTCATGCGCGACAGAAGCACACAGCTACACTACCACAGCTACTAACTAGAATGGTAGTACAACACCAGTGGTTACCATAGTTACCACGCCAGCGGTAGTGCTCATTTGTCTGACTGTACGGCAGTATGCGGTGGTGCACGCAGCCACGACCTACTACAAACTAAGCGCTGTTTACACCCCAGTTTGACCAATAAACTTAAAAAAAACTAAACACGTGAAACATGTGTTATTGTAGAAAGAAAGAAACATCATGTGTTAGTATTCGCTGTGAAGCAGAATTTGGTGCGGAATTAGTGTCGTGTTTTCTAGCCTCCAGAAAAATATAACCTGTTTGCGATAAAAAGGTTGATATAATTCGTACGACAAAAAACAAAAACAAAAACAAAAAAAAACGCCTCACACGACTTGAGCTACCCGGAAGACTCAGTTTGATTCCAGATCCTTCCGACAGCGCGCGCAACTTACCTGATCGGTTTAAAGCGCTGAGGCAAAACGGCGAGATTGCGCGTGAAGCCTGAAAGCAGCGCAAGCGATGCGAGTGTGTCTGAGCCTCAGGTTGCTCTCTACAGGACTGCTTCCTGTGGCAAACTCCATCCAGAGAGGTGCTGCCTGCTGAACACACGGTGCTGAGTGACAACGGGAAATGTCCGGTTCTGCAAACAGAGCCACCGCTTCAGCAACCAGCACGGGGCGCCCTCCCCTCCACACTCACACGCACGCACGCGCACACGCACGCACACGCACTCTGCTGTGGTTGCTGAGAAGAAAATACTTTAATGATCCTATAAAAGTGAGACAATCTCGGTTTTAGTTTGTCATTAACCTACTTGTTGCGCCCATGAGGTAAACAGCAACAGGCAGTGTAGTGGAGACCACACACACACACACACACACACACACACACACACACACACACAGCTGCCATTTTATCAGATACACCTAAATATAGGTATGCAATTATATCCCATCCAATTTCTTTCCATACAGTCAGCTTCCTGTCACTCCATCCATTAACTGCAAGGGAGCAACTTAAGACTAGCACTGAGTAGTGAATCATTCTCAGCGTAGCAAGAAGGCGGGGATCACAACCGACTGTAGTACAGGCAGAAGCAGCAGATTCCCTTTTGTATGCAGTGGTTTGGCACAGAAATGGTTGACACTGCTAGTGTTACGCTAATGACGCAGGAGCAGAGCCTTGGTTCAAGTTGAACATGATTTAACTTGAGAAATACATTGCAGCACAATGCCCATCAGTGTCAGTTTAGTGTACCCTAGGAACGTTTCAGGGATTTTGACTAATCAAAGCCGTAAGATTCTTATAGGGCCCAGACGTCTTACAACCATTTTCAACCAAGGAGAGATTGATTATCGCCGTCTCAGGTCACCTGGAGCTGTATGACCTGTCTTTTAATGAGTAGCACAAAAAACAAGTCATGAGCCATGTTGTGGGAATTACGAATGAGACTCAAACTTCATTTGAGTCATATAATCTTAATGGTCTGAGCATCGCGTTAAACCCTGCTGCTGCCGCGCTTTGTTTTTTTCAGTGTAAACATCCTCCAACAGTGACATGGTGGAGTGTATGGCACTGCTGGGCTGAGTCCGCCAACAGTCCACCAACCAAAAACATCCAGGTGAAAGTGATGCCATGGTCAGAAACCAATACCAGCACAAACTGTGCATGGAAAAGCTATGAACCAACCCCATCATCGTGTCTATATAATTGGCCATTGTTTGACACACTCCAAGAATCCACCAATAATATCTGGTCACTGTGTTCCTCTGACATTGCTCTCTTTCCAGTCATGAAGGGGAAAGTGTGGGATGAGGATAAACTCTGTCGACAGTCAGTTATTCTATCCCTATTATATAGTAGCTGCACCTGATGTAATAACCAACGAGTGTTTAAGACAGGTGCACCTAATAAAGTGTCAGCTGAGTGTATAGTGTAAGTTAAGATGATTTGGGTTAGCTGAACATGTAAAGGAATGAAGCTGCTACATTAATTACTGATGTCCCTTTTTGGAACAGCTATATACATCAGCATTTCTACTTCATATCTGATTCTTGGGCATGTGTTATTAGAAACCATCCCCCTCACTCACTATTGACAGGTGTCAGGTTTGTAGGGTGTGGCCATACAGTGCAACTAAGAGTTATAATGAGTGTAGTGTGTATAGATTGGATGCACCTGCAACCAATTTTCAGTCATGTGACACTAAGCCCAGGAGTGTGTCGGCCATCTTGGTTGAGTGCATGTGCTCATGGGAAATGGAGTCCACAAAGAACATGCTGCAAGGGGCATATCCATGACAATATAAATTCACAGTATGCTTTTCTGAACATACAATTTTGAGTATCTAATTGTTAAGCAATTAGGTGCCATGTATGATTCGTTACAGGACATGCCTGATTTCTCATTTAAGGAAAAGTTTGCACAGCTGTTAAGTATAAAAAGGAACTGTATGTGTCGTGTGAGAATTCAAATTCTCGAGAAATTCATGTTATTCATTGTGTCTGCAGTGAATTTTTTAGGGCAATTTGCTGATAATATAATAATGCAAGAATTTAATTTGAAGCTAATTTGATGCATTGTTTCAACACAAAATGAATGCTTTCAACCATACTACTTTGAATCTTAGCTTTAACCCAAAACTAATACGTCCCTCCAGCATACTTTGTGAAAGTATAGTTAAACTAAACACAGTCAGTAAATATGCAAGTTTATAGCGTACCAAATTAGCATACCCAAACTGAAGTACACTTTTCCAGAGTACACAAATATATTAAGCAGGTAAAAAGAAAAGTAGAAAATGAAATTATATTCTTGAAGCATTCTGTATATAATCAAAGCAGACTATTATCAAATTGAATATATATTCTTTTTATCACAAGGGTCATATTCTCAAGCCATAAATACGATTGAGGTATGTTCTCAGTTTACCTGCATCCTCAAAGTTCATCCTATCAAGTGCCATTCTGAATTAAGGCAAAAATGCATGGTCCCATGCCAGGCTTTACTTCTATGTAGAGCCCATAAAAAGCGTATTCATCACAGGTATTTTATCTGGCCAGAGAACATAAAATCCTTTACTGTTTTTGCTTTCAGGTCTTAAGAGGGAGGACAGAAAAGCCTCTGATGGTTCACCCAGTGCTTTTGGCTTGCGAGAGCACCCCAGGAGACAGATGCGAAAGGTTGGGTTTCCACATTACAGCTTGAGAGGAAAGAAGGAAAGCTTTGCTTTGGCCTGGAGGAAGCCTAGGTAATACACTGCAAAGCTGACTACTAAAATCTAGTTCTTTTCTCAAAACTGAAAGCTCATCCTCAGATCTAGACATCTCATGGAAGGAACACTGAAGAGCTGCTCCAGGCAATAAGACTACAGTATCCCACACAATGACGATAAGATAATGTTGCTACTCATGGACAGGCACAGTATACAGCATATATAAAAAGTCTACACACAACATTCCCACTGTGTTGCATAGAGGCCTCTATCATGAAGAGAAGCAGCCCTATAGCATGATGCTGCCACCACCATGCTTCACTGTAGGTATGGTGCGCTTTGGGTGATAAGCTGTCTTGTTTTTGTGCCAAACATATTTTTTAGAATTATACCCCAAAAGTTCTACCTTGGTCTTATAAGACCCTAACACATTTTCCACATGGTTTGAGGTGATTCAGGCAGATTTGGAACGTTTTTTTTTTGTGAGAAAGGACTTCCATTAAGTCATCCTACCCCACCGCACAGACAAGAAGAATACAAAAGATTGTTGTCACATTCAGGCAGTGAGCAGTCCTTGCCAGAGATTCCTGCAGCTCCTTTAATGTTGCTGTAGATCTCTTTGCAGCCTCCCTGATAAGTTTTCTTCCTGTCCTTTCATCAATTTTGGAGGGACGTTCTGTTGTTAGTAATGTCACTGTGGTGCCCGACGTTCTCCACTTGTTGCTTCAGCATTCAGATTAAACAAGAAACATGAAAATCCTGCAGAATCAGCCAATCTTTATTTGGGGTTAATCAGAATGGTGTCACTGATCACACATGTCATGAGTTCGAATGAGAATGGTTAATTTTGCACATGCTCAATTATTAAAATGGTGTACACGCTTATGCAACCAGGTTATTGTAAGTTCTTGTTCACTTGAATTTTGTTGGTTGCTGTATCACATTAAAGGTGGGAGAAGATCTAACATGCTTTCGTCACAGAAACCTGCAGGGGTGTGTAGAATTGTTATATCCACTGAACATGACAGCTGTCCGGTGAACATGTAAATGTAAATGCATATTAAGCAATGATGGTAGAGGGAGGAAAAAGAGGACAAGAATGAGCATGTGAAAGTAATAAATACTCTGGAAGCAACAATACGAATGACAGGCGGCATGAGGTAAGATCTGCAGGATCCAGCAATGGAACGTCACTGAGCCTCCAATGCCAGAAACAATGAGTCAGTAATGCTGTAATGTGCCTTCGCAGGCAGGAATAAAAGCAGCATATTTTCAGCAATTCTATCAGCACAGTCACCATCATCAGCCTCTCATTTCATTCAATCAATGAGAGAGTTTTCCTCTGACGAGCTCGACGGAAACCTTTTTTTATAGGATCAGAGAGAAAGAGAGAAGAGGTCAAAACCTGACTGAAGTCCACAGGAACATTCAGTCTAACATGACTAATAATAGCAGGACTGGAGCAGTAAAACCAACAACATGTCATCGCTTATGACTGATTAGGTGGAAAACTTGCATCAAGGCCAATGTCTAATTAAATGGCTGGACAGGAATGTCATGCACTGTGCCTAATGCTTTTCAGTACCTCAGTGTGAGAGCTGGAATAGAAATTGAAGCAGTGTGTCAAGGCATGCTCCAAACTCATTACAGTGTCTCACAAACATTCCTTAATCTCTTGTTCATCCAAGAACATAGTGCTGAGATTACACAGGTCAAAGACCTAGCATCAAGAATTACTGTGTCCACCACTGTATTATGGCACTTTAAACCTGATGTGATACCGCCTGGTATTGCAGTAACAGCATGTCCTGATGTGTTTTATTCCTCTTATACCATAGTAAGTTGTCAATGATAATAGTTTTTATTAATTCAACAATAACATGTCATAGCTTTTTATCCATTTATTGTTACATTTAAGGGTGTGGAATAACCATTAAACAAGTTAGTTCCTGTTATGACTTACGTTAGTCATAACAGCTACAAAAGTTGTACTCAAGAAACGTCATCGTTTCCTTCCTGAAGAGTTTCTTGTGGGGCTGACACTGGAGACTCCTTCCATAAAAGTCTCCTTACAGAAAGTTGTCAACAATTATATAAAATTAATAAAAAAAATCACTTTACTATTATATTTTGTGTCTGTGTGAATGTTAAGATGTAAAAGAACAAGCTCATTAATGTAAATCTGTGATTTGAATTACAGCCTGAACAGAGTTACAGTAATGGCTCTGTGGTATAAATGGGACAGTTCAAATGATTGCCTTTTTATTTGTAAATAATATTGTAAATATGGACACTTTGTGGATATTTTTGAACCATATACTATTTTATGGTTTTGAAAATACATTTTTAGTTTCTTCCAGTTCCATGAAAAATAAACTTTCACAAAGGTATTTTACCCTAGTTATGACCTAATACAGTGTGTGGCACTTTTGTAATAGTCAGATCAACACTGGAAATGAATTCTTACTGCTATGAATAGTTTTACCAGCTATTTTGGGCTGCTGATGCATCTCTCATTTTGATGGTGGGTGGAAAAAGCATCATGGTTGGAACTGGAGATGAAGCGCTGATTCTGATCCCACAGGAACACGTGTGACTAGCTGAGACAGCAGTGAATACACCCACAGCCACTGTGCTGTGTGTGTGAGAGACACCATGAACAGAAGGGGATTTAACATAGTCATAAAACATGCTCACTGAGAACAACTGACACATAATAAGGTTTGTTCAAAACTGAAAAACTTTAATATAATATATTAAACACTGATCTGTTGCTGAATGGGGATTGTGTTCTCAGAATTCAGAAAGTGATGACGTCGGAGTCGGTGGTGCTTCCTTTGGGTTAGTCACGACTCCCCAGTGCATCGTAAGCAACAGAGTAATGGAAGGCAATCAAGCTGTGTGTGTGGCTGAGAAGCATGGTTAGCATCCCCTCTCTACAATGGCAGAGAAAGAAAGAGAGAGACAGAGGGAAAGTAAGACAGAGCGAGCAAGAAAGCGAGAGAGAGAGAGAGAGAGAGAGAGAGAGAGAGATCAGAGTGGGATGGATGGAAGAGCATAAAAAGGGGACTTCATACTCATGCAATGTTGGAAAATTGCCAGACTGTATTTTCCAAGCTTAGGAAAGGAGTGATCTATGCACTTGGAATTTTGAGATGGAAAAACATAATTTAATCAATTGTAACATGAAAAAACCTTTTTTTGAAGAGCTCAAGTCCCTGTTTTGTAATTCTAAATACACTGAACTTTATCACTGAAATGGGTGAGATATGAAATCATAAAGGCTGTGAAGTTCCAGATCCTGAAGAGTCACATCCTGAGGAAATGTGCTGTGATGTCACCTCACACTATAAAACGTGGTTTTATGATTCAACAACTGTTGTTTTTTTAACAAAGAAAAACATAATTGTTTAAGATTTTTCTGTAAGATGTTTGTTTAACATTCATGGAAGAAGTCTCCAGTGTGAGTGCTTTATAACAGTCAGTAAGTTTTCTACAACGGGAAAACTTAAGGACAAAGAACTTTGTGCATTTAGATTAGTAATTCAGTGTTACTGAAAGTTCCAGGTCTTTTA
>JAQQZR010000003.1:12966958-12977228 GCA_030068235.1 Notoglanidium macrostoma | reverse complement strand
CTGTGGTGGACTGGCGACCTGCCCAGGGTGTACCCCGCCTCTCACCCCAAGATGCTGGGATTGACTCCAGCTTCCCCACGACCCAGACGGATAAAGCGGTATAGATAATGGACTGACGGATTATAATGCACTTGCTCTATTTTGAAAACAGGTGTATTTATGTGGTATATACATTACAACATGAAAGCACATAACGTTACACGTTTTGGAGATCGCCGCTGAAAAGATCCAAATTTTTGCATGACATACACTGAAACATTGCAAAACGTTAACAAAACTGAATTTACTGTATAATATTTACTATAGTACAGTCACAGTATCACATGCTTTTCTGAACAGCACTTCACAAAACATCACCTACATGTTTCATTGAAAGAAAGACGAGTGGCACAGAGTAGAAACAGGATACGCAATGTGTTTATCAGTGATTCCCGTGATCTGGGTTAACATCAGTCCTCAGAGCTCATGTGCAGTGTGTCACCTCTCTGCCTGCCAGAAGTGCACAGAGCACTCACGCGCACGCCTCTTAAACCTTGTTAATGTAGCCTTCTTTGATGAGGAAGTCGTATATTTTGCGTGTCTTGTTCACATCTATCTTGATGAGCGAGCGAGCCTGCGCGAGTCGGAGGCCACCCTGCCGCTGACACTCGTTCAGCAGGGCCTGTTTGTATTCGAGGTACGCGCCGGGCACGAGGCGCACCACCTGGCACAGCTGAGGGATGAGAGGCAAAATCATTTTATTATTCTTCACCTCATAATGCAGCACTGGGACACAGCAGATGCAGCTGAGTACACAAGTTTGCATACCCCATAAAAACAAGCAAAGAATATAAAAACAGGACGGGGTGTGCTGTGTAGCAAAACAATCAGTGACGTGGTGGTGTGATGCGGCCCAACGTGAAGCAGGTGCATATTTGCCAATAACAACTTGTGTTGTTATTGGCGAGTGTTAAACAACTATTTTAACATGTTTATATCAGCTCTTTTTAAAGACACAAAATCATGTTAAAAAAACTAAACCAATTCCTGTCCTAATGACTTTCCAGTCTTAGAAAACACTAACAGTTATTTTTCTTCGTAAAATAATAACACGCTTCTTAATCCGTTTATTAAGATGTCTTAGATTACGTGGTGCAGTCACCATAAAAGCTGTTACTATAGAAACATCATCACATTAGGAGTGCATTAACCCGTGATTTATCTTGCAGGTGGAACTACTGTCAGGACGTTTAATCGACACCTTCTGACCAATCAGATTCGAGAATTCAACAGTGCTGTGGTAAAAATGTATTTCATGAAAACAAGAATTTTAGTGTGTTAGCTCCTATTGATGCTCCTTTAGTAAACTGGATTCAGTAAACATTTCTCAATGTGATATAAACAGTCTAATAAATTGGATGCCCAGTGGCCTCCATCTTCTTTCAGGACTGCCTTTGGATCCTCTGACTTGTAATATTTACACTTTCCACACATCTCTGTTCTAACTCTGCCTGACTGACCAATCTTTGCTTGTTCTTCCTGACATATCAGTCAAGAGTGATCCACTGCTTACTTTAAATCAGATTTGGAAACCATGAAGTGGCAAAAAAAACATTTCTGATGATTTCATCATATATTTTTGATCACTGTTTTATTGCAGAATATACCTTCATTTCATTCTTGGGACTCCTGTAACATGTAGATAAATCGTAATACAGCGGGACGCTACAGTACATAGCCAAACGTTTGTGGACACTTGACTGTCATTGACTGGGCAAATACCCTTCAATGCAGAATCCATGGGGGTGTAAACTTTTGCACTCAACTGTATATGAAGGTGGTTGCTATACCTCTTTTTCCCGTTCATTGAGCTTTTCTGTACCTGGCAACCCTGTTAAGTTCAGAGGGGGTGCACTTCTTCTGCCTGTGAATACCAAAGAAAGCGAGCTGTTACAAGCAGCCATGGAGTCAGACTTCCTGGAGGCACTGTATAACAATTTTCATAAGGGAGCCGAGTATAGAGATTTCTACTAGTATTTGATGAAGTGATCATTTGGCAATGTATTCTGCTAAACAGATTATTATTAATGATTGAAATGTCTTCATTTACAGTTGAATAAAATCAAATGACTGGGCTTCAGGATAAGTATGTTAGCTTGGTAATTAATGAGATGTATACAAATACAGCAACAAGACTGAGCACATACAGAGCGAGCAAGAGCGAGGAAGCAGAGACAGACGCGTGTGGCATGTGTCTTTGCTGACTATATTTATGGCAGAATACATTAGCACATGTCAGCCTGTGGCTACGTGCTGAGGGAGAGAGGAAGACAGGGTGTTGGGTGTGTAGCAGCTCACCTGAGGAAGTGATGGTGGTGATGACGGGAGTAATGCCAGCATCACTGTGAAAGAAAAACACGAGTCAACTGTGCGTGCGCGCACCCGCGCACGCACACACACCTGGCAGGCAGCCACTGCACACACAATCTGAATCGTCTCTGCATATCATCTTGCTTTGTGCAGAATGATTCAGTTGGGTTTGGACAACTGCTTATGAGCTGCTTATGCCAAATGCAAGCTGTTTCAGACAAGAATCTCAATCTGCATCAGTAACAGTTGAGCAGATACTGAAGTGTCAGATTGAGTTTGGGGTACATCACGTGATACACTGGCAACACTGACCTGACCTTCCTTATATAGATCACAGAATTCACCACAATTTATTACAAAGCCCTAAAGAACAGCTAACAGGGAAACTCTCACAGCGCAAGTGAGCAAATCTGAAGGATGAACAGTTCTAAGGCCGCTATTACAATAAGCCTTTAGCACAAATGTACGTCATGTTTCCGTGTAGACAAAAGGACAGATGTGTATGTATGTGGAGGACAGCTGGACAGAAAGGGAAAGGATCTCACATGGCGGCTTGTTTGTGGAGCCACTGTTGGCAGGCGCGACTGTCATGAATGTACTGAAGAACCTCGCACAGCATGTTCCTCTTATTCCGCTCATCCTCGCGCGCTTGCTTCACCTGCTCGTACACCTTGGCTCCTGCATCAGAGAACACATGGCTCAACGACAAGGAAACACACACAAGATTCAAATCAGACCCGGGCACCACACGTCTTGACCTGGACTAAGATAATCAATTAAGGAAATGATTTTTAACCTTATTAACTTTTATATACTACAGCTGTCTTCCCTGTACTTAAGGAGGAAAACAAAGGCAAACTTTTTGTTTAGTTTAGGCAGTTGTTAGGGCCGTTACCCAAAACATATTTGTGTAGAGGGCTTTCATGAATGATTTAGTAAAATTACAAAATCGCAATGTTTGTGCTGAAATGTTTTTTGGTACCATCGTGTGGGTGACTGCATACAAAGCATCTATGGTAGAAGAATAACAAAACAAAACAAAGGATGCTGATGATTTCTGTTTAAAATTTGAGATTATTTCTGCAGGCATTCAAGTATTCTTATTATAAATCTGTAAGTATTGTCTGAAATACTATAAAACTGTTACCTTTGCACAACTAAACACAGTAGGAGACTGAACCCAAAATAAGCTGAAATGACATTCTTTAAAAATCATTTTAAAATGTGTAATTATTAACTATAATGAGGATTTAAGAAAAATAAATACATTTTTGTATTTTCTGCTGTGTGACGGCTACGAAACCCACGCAAATGAAACTGAAATGAAACGTATCTGAGTGAGCAAAAATGGGGTCAAGTCATATATCAGTGTCATAAATCTCCCTTACGCCTGGATTAGATTAATGCTGTGTGAAGAGAACAGAAGAGGAGAAGCATGGCATTGTGATGACGTCAAGGCGGCGGGCTGTGTGCTGCGGCCGGCTGTGTGAGTCACGTCAGAGGAGAAGTTAATCTTACCACAGAAAGACTGGATCCCTTCTCTTCTGTACTCCTGCAGCCTGCGAATCTCCTTCCTCAATTCAAACTCCACTGAGAGACAGGGATTTAAAAAGAAAGCACAATACAGGAAACAGGATATTGTTTCTATGCTTTTCTAATAGATTTGGCACTCTGCCAGATGAGAACAGATGATGTTTTTCTCACACTCTTATGACCTGGGGTTTTCTAACAAAAAAAATTGCGCTCATACTTATGAAACGTTTTATCAAAGTTGTGTGTAGATGTTGTGCGTAAGCCAAACCGAACTATAATTTTCCACAAATGATTAGAAAAAGCTGCTTTTCCTCATACTCGCATGTTTATGTTGATCTCTCACGACGTGCAAAGCACAACTGCACCTAGTGATGCCCACAGGTCTCCATAAAAAGACACGTGCATAGACAGCTGGGAGCATGAAACAAACGGTCATGGTCAAGGTTGAAAGAGAGAACTGGAAGTTTTTTTGTGTTCACAGAATTTTCTCGATGGTACTCGTAGTCCCTGATGAACTAGCATGAGGATGTGCTACTAATAGATACTCCAAAGTACTTCTTTAAGTCACTTGACAGTAGATCACATATATCATATGTAAATGTGAACAAACGATTTACTGGTGAATCCATTTGCCATGGTAGCCTCTGACTTCTCATTAGGGTTTTAAATCTACATCTGGATTTCTGTAAAGCTGCTTTATGATCGCATTTATCGACCCTGTTTACACTTGGTATTGAAATGCGTCTCGGGCGATATGATCACAACTGGATAACGACAAATACAAGTGTTAACGACCTCCAAGACGCATTCTACACGCATTCGTTCAAACCACTTGCCGAGCTGGTCTGGGACGCATTTAACCACATACCTTCTGTAGTGTAAACGCTAACGATGCATCTGCAACACGGACATAACAGGAAAATGCGTCATAAATGCTGGACGCGGTGGTTGTTTTGGTAACAGCGACACGCTAGAAAAACATGGAGAGGAGCGCTGGTGTACGTGGTTGGAGTTCAAGAAAACAATGAAGGTATGTTGCAGGTTTTACGTTTTAATATAATTTTGCGCGGGGTCCTTTGAACTCCTTGCGGAAGTGATGTAGGCAGTAACGAAATTTGAACAAACGTGGTCAACTGGACAAACTGGAGATGCATGATAAACACAGGTGTAAACGGCTTCGTGTCTTGGCAGTCCATTTGTGACCTGAATGCTCAAGATGCATTTTAAAACCAAGTGTAAACAGGGCCGTAGTTAAAAGAGCTAAAAATTGCTTTGGAATTAAAACACTAGTCCACAATTTGAATACAATTCGAATTACAGTATGTGATTTGGGATGCAGCCTGGTATAGATACCATAAAAATTTAATAAATATTGAATATGAGTTTATGTTCAGAATTTATATACTTTTGTGAAGCTGCTTTGAGACAATGTCTGTTGTTAAAAGCGCTATACAAATAAAATTGAATTGAATTGAATTGAATAAATCGGACCTTCCGTTTCCTTCACGGTCATGACTGTTGTGTTTACAGTTTAGAGTAAGGTCACATAGTAAACGTCATCACGTCACAACCACCAAACAAATCCTACTACTTTTCACAGGTACAGCTAGCTGACAGGAAACAGACACAGGTAACTAGTTCTGTGCATATGACTGATGATGTAATACCAATAAAATTAGGACAAAACACAAACAAACAAAACAATACTCACAAGCATGGCTTTCAATGAACTTATCATGCTCTAGAGGCCCCACGACCCTGGCAAAGCGCCTCATGGCATCATACAGGTCCTGCACCACCTTAGGGTAACGCCTTTCCAGTACTGTCAAGACACACACACACACACACACACACACACACATGTTTGTCTTACTATCCTTGTGAGACATAATTTTTAATGTTGCTAATTAATGCTCTGTTTAAACCTAATCCTAACCATCAACTTTGGCTCTTTTCAGTTTTTTAAATAAATGCTGTTTGTGTTTACAAACAAAAAAAAACATGAGGACCAGCCAAATTTCCCCATAAGGTCAAAACTGTCAGATATTTCTATGCTTGCAGGCACATTTGGTCAGTTGTATAACTACCCCCCCCCCCCCCCCCCACACACACACTACCTTTTCCCTGATTGGTCCTTATTCAGCATTCAGTTCTTGAGAGTCTGCCTCCATTAGATTTGCACAACATTTCTCACAAAGCCTTGGCCACTGTATGCTTTACTCTGTGCAAACATACACACGCGCAATCTCAGGCAGTCTCCATGACAACTGGCCTGCAGCTCCACGGAAACTACAGGCAGTCTTTTGTCTTGAGAGAGCAGGAGATAAGAAAGGTGGCACAGGGCTGATAAACAAACAGAAAAGCCATCCTTGATAGCTTTAGCGAACACTACAGGATTTTGAGCAAAAACAGAATGGAAGAAAAAAAAAAGAACAGCCGAAGAAGATCAACATTTGAGGAGCAGCAGCGTGACAGGAGAGCGGCTTTCAGTTTAGTGAGAGCATCGGCCCTGCGCTCGCGGAGAGGTCAGATCAATAGGAGCTTGTGAGGCTGGCGTCTCTTTTATCATTAGAGACGGGGTGTTCATTTCATGCTGGACTATTCATAGAAGAGCAGTAACAGGCGTTAAATGCTGCTCTGGCACCGGTCCAGTTTGACTATTCAGAGCCTTTGTTGCACACAGAGCTCATGAAGGCTTTTTTTTGGCATGAGCAGAAGGCCTCTAGGTGTGGCTGCTGCTTTGGTACTCATAGTCTGATTGGTACTTGTAGCATCTAAACAACTCAAATAGCTGCAGAGCAAGATGTTAGTATGATCTTGTACCAAAATTGTACCACACGTCCATGTATAAGTAACACTTTACATTTCAAATGACCTGTATCACTTCCTTCATAGACAATTAAAGCCAATTGTTAACGCCATGGTAACTGTGTTGAATGTTTTTGAAAGCCCTTACTTTGAAACTTGCGCAAGTTTATGAGTCCATGGTCCCGAATGATCCTGAAAGAGACAACAAAACATTCATACACTCTGCACAGTCCATTAAACTCTTGAGCTAAAGCTGTGGACAGACATACATGTTATCCTTGAAGTCCCTACTCAGTTCATTTGAGCTGTAACATGTTTAATATTCTAGCTGAATTTAACAGCTAGACCATAGATTGGGAAGTGGCCCAGTCTGCTGTATGGGGCGCTTTGGTGTGAGCTGATGATCGAGGTTCTATTCCTGTGACTAACATTACAATAAAGCAGAAATTTGAGCTGAGCCCTCCTACTGCGATGTTCTGCAGGGTCAGGTTTAGGATTTCTTGTTGAAGCCAACATTACCATTAACTTGATACAGATTGCTTCTCAGAAACACAATCCTCTTGACAATGGATTCAGAGGCACACCGCAGCGGCTTTAGCTCACTGGACTCAGGATTGAACAGGACCGTCCATATCACAGTTACTATACACAGCCTGCGGTGCTTAAGATAGCCATGGCTCATTAGAAGCTTGTTAAAAAAAGATGCCTGAACAGCCATGTTTGATACGAGCCTGAACATGCTCCATGTTTTCACATTAACCTGATTGGCTTAACCTAACAATGTGCCTGGATTATTTCTGTATTCTTCATACATACACACTTTATGGCCAAAAGTTTGTGGACACCTGGCCATCACACCCATGCAGTACGCGTCTCTTCCCCAAACATTGTCATGAAGTTGGAAGCACACAATCGTATAGGAGGTCCTGAAGAGTGGAGGTTATTAAAACAGCGAAGGGGAATAAATCTGGAATGGGATATTCAAAAACCACATGGGAGTAAGGGTCAGGTGTCCACAAACTTTTGGCCATACAGTGAATATGTATGAAGAATACAGAAATAATCATAAGCAACCCGTTTATTTACTATGTTAAAATCTAACAACTAGTAAACAGGAAGCTAAGAAACACTTTTTAGTCACAGAGTTTAGCAATGCACCTCATTTAACTGATCAGCTCATTGCTAAGACCTTCATGTGCTGAATTTGGTGTTTTGGGGAATCTGACACTAGTTGTTTTCAGGTCAGTTACCGAGCAGAGTTTAAACTTACTTTTTCCTTCGCTGTCTCTCTTTCAATCTGGAATGGTATATGTCCACAACTGCAATTTTAAGAGCTAGAAGAGCAAAAAGAGCAAAAAAAAAACTATTGTTAAGTTGCGTAATAGCCACAAGCAAAAACAACAAGTTATGAATGATAGTCGACTTGCAGTGTGTGAAAATACATGAGGCATGCTGGTGTTATAACAGAACTGGCCGAACAAGGATTTTCAAATCATGAAATTACTTCTGATGGGGAAATTATTAATTATTTCATAATTCCTGGAAGTAAGTCTGCAGTTCATGACCAGATGGAGAATGTTTGGTTCAGAAGCCCATCATTTTGGAAGTGAAACACTGGATTAACCACCACAGGACCAAACAGTGTTTGGAAGTGACACTGCCTTTAATACTTTACACATAGTCCACCCACATCAGCTTCCTCAAACTTGTAGAGGTCTTTTTGTTTGCTGTGTATTTCTGTACTATTAAGTGCTGAAGATGAGCGCAAACAGATACACTGACATCGTTTTAGACTGTTTGCATGTTATAGTGAACCAGAGAACCAAATCAACTATTGTATTCTCCAGATGCTAACATTTTATCAAGACAAAAATGGCAACCAGTAAGAACCCAAGATACCCATAGGTCATTGGGATCCAGTTTCATGGGGCCTGATTTCAATCCTCAGGAAAGTCCAGATGCCTGATGTTACTGGTTACTATCGTCCTGCGATCATGATAGCATTGTTGCAATTGTACCAGATGCCTGAGATTAAACCAGGCAGGCTATAGGCAAGTTGTGTTTTCTTGCATACATATTATGAAACACTCTTCACATTTACTATTTCTTTGAGCTTGGGTTTAATAGGCACATTTCATTTACTTTTGTACAGTGACACAGGAAATATTTATAACATTACTTTTAGCAATTATAACCATGCAGCTTCAGCCTTATTATTTCTGTATTAATGACAACAGTTATGTTTTGCTTAATTCATAAAAGGTGTCCATGAATCTGGCTGTATGCTCTTACCATGAAGAATATCAGAGTCGTCATCGACGAAATCAATATCTTTCAAGTCCCACTCTGCATAATTATCAAATTCCTAAGAGACAAAAACAGAGAGCCAGGGGGCGCATTAGTCAGACACTCATTTACAACATTATTTCAACATTTCTTTCTAGTACAGCATTATATACTATGAGTAACCTACAGAATATTTAATTACATTAGATTGAAATGATATTATGAAACACTGAAACGTTATGTGAGCATTTGTCTGTTTTCTTGCAGGAATAAAATAAGTTTGGAATGATGCTTTGTTAAAGAGTGCACGACCTTGCATACACACACACTGACTAGTGGTTGGGATTTGGCAACTACAGTGATAAAGCAATGCAAAATACTCTTGTACAAATAAAAGGTCGGTCATAAAAACAGCCGTGTGAAAAGATCTTGCGCACCCTAGGTCTTTTTTCATTTGTGTTATTGTCAGTAATAAAGAACACAACTTAGATTCCCAATGTTCATTTTCCATGTTACAGAGAAGTGTTGTAAGCTCTTAAAGAAAGGAACAGATCACTTTTCTGATTAAAAAAATAGAAACATAATGGAGGCTGTCTGGTAACAGACAGTGTGTAGGAGTGCAGAAGTGCTGAGGGGCAAGGTCTCAAGAAAAACTGTGGAAACTTCTCAATGATGCTTGGGGAAAAACTTGCCAGACAATTTCCTAATAAAACTGCATGACTGTACTGACAGAACTTAAAGGCAAAGGGTATCCATGCCTGATCTGGCTTAATTTCTACTGTCTGGTGATCTTTATAGTCAATATTTTTAAGTAAAAACATTTCATTACCGTATTTTGATAGTACCTTTACAGAATTTCTTTAGACATGCATAAGCCTTTTGAAAATGGCTGTATAAGAAACACAATCACACAATCAGGTAATGTTGTTACAGCTTACAGATAACTTTGGGGATTTTTGCCGAGTGGATCTCCTCAGTGAGACCAGGCTGACCGATGAAGATGTCAAGAGGTCTCGTTACACTTAAAAAGGCAAGTTGCTGCAAATGATTGCTTATTCCATATGTACATTACACAACTGAGGATACTAAAGACGGGGCAGCACGGTGGTGCAGTGGTGGTGTAGTACACTGTCGCCTCACAGCAAGAAGGTCCTGGGTTCAAGCCCCGGGTCACCCAGGGTGCCTTTCTGTGCGGAGTTTGCATGTTCTCGACGTGCATGTGTGGATTTCCTCTGGGTGCTCCGGTTTCCTCCCACAGTCCAAAGACATGCAGATTAGGTCAACTGGCTACTCT
>JAQQZR010000003.1:12953760-12966849 GCA_030068235.1 Notoglanidium macrostoma | reverse complement strand
CCCAGGGTGTACCCCGCCTCTCACCCGAAGATGCTGGGATTGACTCCAGCTTCCCCGCGACCCAGACGGATAAAGCGGTATAGATAATGGATGGATGGATGGACACTAAAGACAATTTTGAAGAATTCCTTCACTTTCATTAACTGAAATCATTATTAGACTGTTAATATACTGTTGTCTCTGGCTAACACACTTCCCGGATGATCTGGGCCAATGTATGTTTCATCTTATAGTAGTGTATTAAACTCCTCCCACTCTGAAAGTTCCTGCTTTTGCTTTAAACCTATGCACTGAGCCCTATTAATTTACACAAGAGGATAAATAAGCAATAAGCCATATTTACAGTCATTCATGTACTGAGAGGCTAAAGCTCCTGTGCAAGTTCTTATGTTGGATGAGATTTATAAAGGGTATTGTGTATAAGACAAAACTGGATTATTTTTGTGTACTTCACTCTGGAAAAGCTTAGTTTATATAAAACAATCGCAACTCAACTTACTATCACATGTCACACAAAAAAAACTAAATTCAACATTTTATCTAATTCACTTGTAAAAATGTTCATCACGCTGTTTTGGAATGGCCAGGTCGAGACCTCAACCCCGTTGAGATGCTGTAGCGGGATCTTAATGAGCTGGGCATAAATAAATGCCCTCAAACAGCAAGGAACTGAAGCAATGCTGTAAAGAAGAGTTGGCGAAACTCCTCCAGAACAATGTGAGACTGATAAACATGAACAGAAAAGGGCGTTTTACATGTTACTAAATTAAATGGTGTACTTTTTTTTTCCACCTGGTGATTGAATGTTGAGTTACTTTTTGGAAAAAATGACTACATATTGAAATCTTTGTGTGTGTGTGTGTGTTTTGTCGCGGTCACCTGAGATGATTTGTTGTACATAGGAGTGGGTGAGGCCCATACAACTGTTATTTAGGCCCTAATAAATAAAGATATAGACTTGAAGTGTGCACTTTCTTTTCCACATGACAACACACAGCACTGACCTCCATGAAATCTGCACGAGCTGGCATGTAACCAGCCATGTCTCTGGAAAGCTGAGAGTCAAACGAAGGTCTAGGAGGATCATCAGTGGCTGAGAAAAAAAATGTGGTTAAGATGAAAAAACCCCAACAGCGATATCTTCAGATCATGAATTCCTCGAAGGCGTTTTGGTTCCATCTTTGCTTTACTCTGTGTCTTTACATGCTCAATCTATTTAATTTCACTTGTTTCCTAAATACATGGGAACGGGAGGAACGACTTGTGGAAACAACAGTCAAACAACCATGTAATCATTCAAGCTCTTCCACAAATCAGTGCAAAGCAGGCAATTATCAGCTGTCTGACAGAACTTTATACCAGGCAATCAACTATTTCAAAGATGATACTGCGGCAGGTTTCTTACGTTTAAATGGGATGGCAGTATCTGGTGTGCGAGCCTCCTCCACCTGCCTCAGACTGAGCAGAGTCGAAGAGAAAAGCGGGTTGTGGATAAAGTTCTTCATGTAGTGGCCTTCACATTCCTCCTTGGTCTTGGTACGCATCTGGTAAGCCACATCCTGCCTATTTAGACATCAGAATTAAGAGAAATACAAAGGAGTCCCTAGTATCATTAATCTTACACTGTAATGTTGTTAAGATCTCAGTAGTTTGGAAATCATCTTTCCATTTACAGTTGCAGTCAAAAGTCATCATGAGCGTGAATGTGAACTGTGCATAAACGTCGAGTCTGTGCCAGGAAACACACAAAGTTAACTGAACTCTATCAAATCTGTCATGAAGAGTGGTGAAAGATCCCAGCAGAATTGTGACAGAAGCTCACTGCGGGCTACCAAAAGCACCTGGTCAAGGTGAAACCTGCTAAGGGACATTTAACCAAACATTAGGTGTACTGTATGTATATTTTGACCCTGTGTGTGTATATTTTTCACCATGCTGATTTCAGAAAACGCTAAATAAATTAAACCTTGTACACCAGATTCTTGGGTTTTTTCTAATAAAGATGTATGTTGTGCGATCATTTTGAAAAAGAAATCACTGAAAGCACAATATTGCCATGACATTCATGTGATGACTGTGTGTAAACTTCTGACCACAACTCCACCTTAAATGGCACAAGTTATGCAGGCAAAACATATTTAGTCCTTGAGAGGATGGGGATTGTAAATGTGATAAATCAGTGCTACTGTAAAAGAGGTAACGTGAGAATAAAACTCGTATCAGATGGGGTGATGATATAAGACTTTTTCTGTCCATCTCTTCTGTTAAAAGGCAAAAGACATCATTCAAATCTACAACCTCTCATATTCTATATGAACCCATTTTATTTTAAAAGGAAGGTTGCTTCCTTTTATATATTGGTACATATTGTATTTATGCAAATTACATAGTCAGAGTATTATCTTAAAGTCAAATGATTGAATAATTAACTACAGTAAATTAATCTTACCGAATTCAATTCAATTCAATTTTATTTGTATAGCTCTTTTAACAACACACATTGTCACAAAGCAACTTCACAGAAGTATATAGATTCTGAATATAAACTTATGAATCTATACATTTATCTATATATACCCCTAATGAGCAAGCCTGTGGCAACGGCGGCAAGGAAAAACTCCATGAGATGGCAAAAGGAAGAAACCTTGAGATGAACCAGACTCAAAACGGTTCCCATCCTCATTTGGGTCCCACTGTATAGTGCAATTACAACTAATACACTTAATACTAGGGTCAAGTTTAGAGTGCAAGATTGTTCGTGGTGATTCGAGTCCTATGCCATTGTAGCAGAACCGCACATGTCAACAGCAGTCCAATGGCATCATCACAGTTCTAGGCGTATGTTGAGGCAGATTATATGGTGCCATATTTAACAGGAGCAAGTGGTTTCCAAGTGATGACTCCAACCAGGTATAGGACACCGGGATGGGTCAGGCAGGTCAGGAAAGCAGAAGGGGTCAGGATCACTGGAGTCTCAGGAGTAGCATGTACAGCTCGACAGGGGGGGATAACTAAATTCCTCTTCAAGCCTATCAGAAGCAATTGATATTGAGGCAAAACCTCTATTAAAAATAAAAAAAAACATCTCCTTTTTTGTTGGTTAGGTACCTAAATCTTTTAAACTCTCAGTTATCAAACCAGTAATTGACCTCATTGTACAGGGCCACAGGCAGCTAGAAGTAAGCTTTCTGATTATGAAGCAATTCATGATAGCCTTTCAGTTACATAATAAGCAGTAGCAAAAAAAGTGCTGTAAAGTTGCTTTGTGAAAGTGTGCATTGTTAAAAACACTTCAAATAATATTGAATTAAACTGAAAGTGTCCTAAAGATATTATTATTGTTATTATCTATTATTACTACATCAGACATGATAACATGTCTCATTATAACATTCTGATCAGTCATCAGAAATTATAACCTAGTCTTGGGCAATTAAATACAAGGTGTAAATGATACTAACCAATTCCCAAAGCCACAGTCCAGCACTGCCTCCAGAAGAGCCATCTCCTCTTGGGCTGTCCAGCCAGGCTCCAGTATAGGAAAATCTGATGTCTAGAAACAACAGATACGTAAACGAGGTTCATGTGAATGTTATAGAAATTGTTATAAACAAACTGATGCATGCTGTTTCATACATCACTTAATTCAACACCTGACTGCTATGACTCAAACACAATTCCACTATTACTGCAGTGAAGGAGGATTATTAGTAGAAATCCAAAATGCAATCACCTCAGTGTCTTAATTTGTTTCTAAGCTTCTCTGTACCACTGTGTTTGCCAAACATTATAAAACTGTTCACATTTTCAGCTTTATAGCATGTACAAATTAAGCATAATACACATAGGAAGGACATAATAACTCCACATTATTACTGAAATGTACTGCAGTTACTTCCTGGATTATTCTCTCTCTCTCTCTCTCTCTCTCTCTCTCTCTCACTACCTAATTGTAGTAGGAGAGGTCACGGTTTAGTGTGAATCTGCACTTAGTTGGAGGATGAGCTACATGGGTAAAGAGTAACATGGCATATCTGAGCCTAGCTTTCCAACGTATAATCTCTACAGTATCGAGGAAATTACCACAAATAAAAAAGCTCCACAGAACAGATGATAGAGCCAAATGATGCACTCATCTGACAGGTTACTTAGATTAGTTCCTTACATTTCTCTTACATATTGCTCTGTCTGTCATTATTTAAAAGGCTCTTTTCCCTTACCATGATCTCATATTTGTGGTCACTCTGGTGCTTTTTATACTCATAGCCCCTTGTGAAGCACTGGTTAAAAACAAACAAACAAAAAACACAGGATAAGCTATATTCACATTATATAGGTGAAACAAATGTGCAAGGCATGATGATAGCTTGTGTGTAATGTTCTGGCTCACCTGGAGGCAGAGGAGAAAAGGTGAGGGTCCACATTCAGCACACTTCACATAGGGCTCCACCAGGTACGAGGAACAACCCCGACAAGGAGGCTTGTCAAAAGGATCATCTACCAGGAAAAAAGGATATGACATTATCTAAAAACATTTGTTTACAGTCCTCATTACCTTATGTTGAAGGTGTTTTTAGCATTGAAAATGTTATGCTGTACTGAGTGAGCTTTGCTACAATATGGCAAAACCCAAAGATTATCAGTACTCCAGCAAACATGGCCACTTATAGGTCACTTCATCTTCGTGTACAATTACTGACTGGATCCCATCTGCTGCTATGCACAGTGTGTCAGTCCCTCTCCCTGTCTGTCTGTGGAAAAGGACCCTCACAGCGCCACCACTGAGCAGATATGACGAGTGGTGGTCCATTCTCAGCCCAGCAGCACACCATGTAGATGCATAGTGTGTGTTAATGATTCTCTAGTATTTACAAAGCTCAGTTTCTGGCTAAGTAAAACATTTCACTTGTGCTTTATTCTAAACCCAACCCATTATTCCCAATATTCCCAACACCACGCCTGCACCTGCTACACTTGCACTGCATTACCATGTGAGGGTCAGTACTAAGCCGCTCAAATGATATGTGGTCCATGCTGGTCCTGTGGTGGGACCATCTACTTCCACTGTTGGACAGGGTCCAGGGGACTGACACATTCAACATGGCAACATGTATTTCGGAAACAGGTGAGATACAGTATATACAGTATACACCTACAAAGTGGCTTACATAATAATAGCTAATGTGTCTAATAAAGTAAGGCTGTTCAATTTTAGAATAGAAAGTGGTCTCTGTATTTTGGGGGGCATATGTGAACACACCACACGAGCTCCGACCCCTCTAAAATGGTCCAAGATCTGTAGTCAAAATAGCCCGAGTAGGTCGAATCAGCATGGTGGTTGTCCACTTGATTCTCATCTTGTGGTTCAAGCGAGAGTGACAACAAAAAGTTACTTATACCTATATATCTCTATCTATCTATCTATCTACCTATCTATCTATATATATATATATACACATATACATACAAACACACACACACATCAAGTAGGTCTATGGCATGAGGAGGAGTTGGTTTTGATGTTCCATTTCCTTGTACTCCCCCCCATCAGTATCAGTATACGATAACCAATGAACAGTGATGTCCAGAGTTCAGCGTTATTCAAGTGTTAATTCAGTACTTCAGTGTTACTGCAGCAGTCGTGTGAACAGCATGTCTGAGCGCTCAAACCGTAACATGTCCAAAAACTGAACTGGGCTCCCAGCAAACACACCGAGGCCATTAGCAGCTAGTTCACTTTCTGGTCCACGTTAACAGCACTGAGTTTGGCTCATTAATAAATGCAAAACATAAAAATGTAAACGTATAACACGCTGACAACCTTCCATTCTATCCAACAGATTAAAGCCTGTATTCATGCAGGTCGACACGAGTCATTTAACTGAACTAATCACAAACGACCCCCGATCTGTTCACAACTTTCATTTTAATACCATATGTAGTGCACATCTAGTTTCAGTAGGGGGCAATTTGGGAATAAATGTCAGGGACCAGGTTAGCTGGTTAACTAAAGCTCTCCACCCTAACCGCCGGTGGTAACTGTTAGGTAACTAGCTAGCTACCGTACACTTGGGATTAGCTTAGCCAGCAATTCATTTATATTTACTTACTTCCAAAAGACGTTAGGCGATCCATAATTTGTTGCCAGTGGAAATGCTTAGTTTACAGATGCTAACTCAGCGGGTAACTCCTTTGTTTTGGTTTATACTCGCTGCATTAGCTAGCAGCCAAGCTAATGGAGCTCGCGCTACATCAGACCTCTCAGTCACAAGTACAGCACATTTAAAGTAAAACAGCGAAACCATGTGTGCATTCTACATTCGTTTATTAAACTCCAAAAGAATTAAACACATGCCCAGACTCCGGCTGCTGACACCCACGTTACTAGCCAGCAAAGGAAACCCTTTAATGTACAAAACTGTGATGCAGGAAAGCAATAGCGCCCCTGGCGGTCCCTGCTACAGCCACAGGAAGAAATCCGGAAATGGCGGAACAACAATGCAGCTTTGAGGCGTTAATGATGAGTGCACTGGGATTGAGAGAGACCTGTCACACAAAGTATAGCGTGGGATAGACACCCAAATCTGATTAATCCCTATGCCCATGCCTGTGAAGGTAGTTTCACTGGGGGAAAATGAATATTCAGGCCCTTTTGCATTTGTTTATTTAATATAATTTACTCACAGTGCATCTGCCCACTTCATGTTTACACCCAATGTTTCTGATTTACAAATATGATCACTACAGTAAGTGTTCCTAAGCATTAACAAAGATAGAACTCAAAATATGGATATGATGTTCATTTTATTCACTAAGATTTAAAAACCTATTGTTAGATTAACTAGCCCACTAGCCAGGGGACTAGCTTAAGCTATATAGTTAGCTGCCCACAGCTAAACAAAGCTTTCTACATAATACTCATCAAACCTACCATGTAACATGAATAAAACCTTTTGAATTTATTTTTATGGATTAAAAAAAGTTCATGCTTAAACTTAGCAGTTTTCCATACCAGCCATAGCATGACTAGTGGTGTGACTCATTCACAAATTAGTTTTAACCCTCTTGAAGGATCACAATATATAACTACATAGCTTCAGTTACTTATGATTATGGCTCATGAGTGAGTTTCAGTACACTTTTTAACACACCCTTGTCAACGTTTTCTTGTTTCCCCTTGGGGGAATCCTTGTTGTCGTTTTGTTCACCACATCTTGTCAAGTGCTGTTGCTTTATTTGCTTATGTAACAGATAACCAGTTGCTACCACACTAGGCTAGCTATGTAGCTAGCAAATACACTATTGAAATTTATGGAGCACTTGGACATAAAAAGTATGTAAAGAAGTGACAATAAAAATGCTGTAGGAGTAACTGACTATCTCCGTTGACCCTGTATCTTAGACAGACACATTTTGTTAACCTGTTATCTTGTTTCTTTGAAGAGAAGTTGCTAGAATTATGTCCTGTCTGTCCATGCACATTACAATAGCCTCGGACTTTCTGAGCAAATGTGAAGTTTGTGTCTGCTTGAAAAGGTATACTTAAGACACTTATACTCATCCAGCAAACACAAACATTTTATTTAAGTGGATGGAGTTCCCATAGAAATGGCTGGGAGCACTGAGCACCCTGAACCACATCATGAAGGACAGTACTAGTTTCTTCTGCTGGAGTATATTCTGACAGATGAGCACCCACACCAGTCTTTTTCAAGACACATATTTGTGGTTTGCTGCAAGACAGCTGATCTTTATTTTGTGTATTATGCATACATAAAAAAGACAGATGAAATGCACATCAACCAGATATATTTATATTTTTATATTTCGGTAAATACTATTACATTAATAGTGTTTTAACTACAAAACAGAATGACGTAGAAGTGACATTTGTATGAGATTAGCCTTGGCTAAAACATGTATGCGCAGCCAGCATATTGCGACCAGCATACAGCTGATCCCAGTTGTTAAACTATAGAAACAGTAGTGGAGAACACTGCATTCAATGTTATGCACAAATAAAAGCTTATATATTTACAGTGGTTGCCTTCTGTTATTGACAATAAAAATACATAATCAGTTATTTAATATAATAAAAAATGAAATCCCTATAAATGAGTTCACTTGGAATAAATGAAAAAAATGCTGATGGGACTGTTTTACACTTGAAATCCAGATATCTAAGCTGCTTTCTTTCAAAAAGTAGTCAGATATTCATTGAATTTCTGACCTTTGAATTATTTATCAAACATTACTAAACTACATAGATAATAAGAAAGCAGCTGAGAAGTTTAATAATATTGCTATTTATGAAAAAATGCTGGCCTGGCACATGTTAGGGAAAGCTTCAAACTCAGGTCACATGAGCCTGAAACCTGTTCACATCAATGGTATTCAACGGGGGCCGAAATTATATTATATGTTGTTTAAACGGCAGTTCATAAACATGTAAGCAAGGTAAATACTCTTATAGATGAAATGTCACTCCTAATGCTTTTACATGTTTGTAGCTTTTTATAGTATAAACCTACGCAGCACACTCTTGTGGCAATGTTGGCCAGGGTTTACGCCAGGATGCTCGTAAGATGGCGGCTATGTTGGCATATGTAAATATGCTACATAGTGTTTCTACGTCATTTTGTTCTGTGATTTTAACTATAAAGGAACAACATTCTCTAAAGTGAAGAAAGAAGCAGTAGTGCAGAAGATAAAGCTTTTGTTTCTTGGCTATTGTCGTTGCTTTCGACGGGATCTTTTCCCTCCTCTTTTCCCTACTTTTTTGATCCTTGTTCTTGGATGCTTGTCCCATTCTTCCTCCTCCAGCTGCATAAGACTCTCCATCTGCTGAGGCTTGTGGTTTCCCATCCCACCCATAGCCATGGTTAGTGAAGAACCACCTATAAGTAACAGCAATAAATCATTCATGAATTAATTTTTACCAGTCTTGACTTTTCCCAGTAGATCACAAGATGCAACTACAAGACTTCAACTTCTATGATTATGGCTCATGAGTGAGTTTCAGTATTCTTTTTAACACACCCTTGTCATGGTTTTCTCATGTTTCCCCTTGGGGGAATCCTTGTTGTTATTTTGTTCAGCATTTGCTATCAAGTGCTGTTGCTTTATTTGCTTAGGTAACAGATAACCTATTGCTAGCACACATGCTGGGATGCTAGGCTAGCTATGTAGTTAGCAAGCTATTAAATTTATGGAGCACTTGGACATATATTTTGTATGTAACAATTCATAAGCAGTTTGTACCCAGCCTTTTAAAAATGTTATAAATGTTGTCAGCAACATCTTTACAAATATTTTGCCATCACTGTAGTTGGTCAGCATAACAATATGATAAGTTAAATGAACTCTTGAAGAATTATAGAAAGGCATGGAAGTTGCATCAGTGCCCAAATGAAAATAATCGACTTTCATTGTGCTGCAAGTGGCTCAGTGTGACATAATGATATCCACATTACACTTACACAGTATATGAAAAGGTTGACAGGGATGTATAAAAAAATCTGTGAATATATGGAATGTCCCACCATCAGTAAAGGTTAGATGATTGCGATTGTTATGAGCATAAGTGTCCTCAGGCCAGACAGGACGTGGAGTGGCATTAGGTTGTCCATGCACTGGACATCTGTTATCTGCACTGGACATGTTCTGCATTGGATGTCTTGATTCGGCTGTATAAAGTGATTCAAAGATGTTTTGAAAAACAAACATTGTGAAATTGAGATTGGAGGTGTTGGACATAAAATAACATTCACAGAAGACCCTGACATATTATATATATAAAGTGCTTATATAAAGTGTACTTACGAGTCTCCTCAACTTCAGCATCAGATCTTTCATTGCTGTAGATAGTGGGCCTATAAATAAAACAAGTAGTTTAAACTGTACAATGTACAGTATTAATTGTAAGCTTAAACACTATATCAGCTGTTTGCAGTTTATTTCAACAGGCCACCCACGATATCTGACTCACGTGGGCTGGTTTCTATAGATGGTCAAAAATGGGGTACATCGATGCAGAGGAATGGACTCAGATCCATAAATCACCTCAGCATTGAACCCAAAAGGGTCATCCAGACATTGTACAGGTACCTGAAAGAGAAAGCACACCAAAGACACCAGGATTTCTGTACGATTATACAACACGTGGCCTATTACATTATATCTGACTTTCTAAAAAGGCATAACATTTAACATGCTGGTTATTTTTGCAAATTAAATGGTTAGGCATCTACAGTTTGTACTTAAATAAAACAGCTTGATATGGATGAATGGGTGCCTAAGTCCTTTCCACAGTAATACTAATACAGATGCTATTTTTAACTATTTAGAGAGACACAAACAACAAAAATATTTCAGTTGCTCAGTGAGATATAGCTTTATATTGTAGTTCTGTACACTGTCTTGTAGATTCCTTTATATAGATACCTCAAGATATTATACCTAACACCTAAAGGTATTTGTATTATTTACTTAAACTATTGTTAAAGTGACATTACTTTCACTGTAAGGTTTTAGGTTAGTTTTGTGACCTATAAATAATACACATATTATATGTATAGGAATAAAACACAATGGGGTGGTGTGATGTATTACCACCCTGAAGTTGATTATTAAGCGCCAGAAAGATCTATTCATTTTACCACTACATTTTGCCAATGCTAACATTTTTTTATTTAAATTGATAAAACAAACAAAAAATGCAACTTATATTACCATGAAACCACAAAACCCTCCGTTCTGAAGATTTTCCAGGGTGAGAAAACTTAAAGGAACAAGAATGCTTTCAAAAATGCTTAATGTTTATTTTTTTTGTCGACCAAATGAGTCCCTTTGATGTTACTACGGAAAGGATAATGCATTAGAATGAGCACATGAATATAAATCTGTGATTTGCCTTATAGCCAGAACTACTCAACACCAATCAAATATTCAAATTTTAACTGTGCTGTGGTGTAAACATATTTACTTTGACTTTCTCCAAATAATGTGACAATAAGCCATTATGCACACTGTGATTTACTGTGATTAACCCAATAATGTGCAGTTCCCTGGCATCCTGAAAGGCATTAGATCAATTTACATGATTGCAAGCGTGCTGAGGCCTAAAACTAATCTGGAAATATAATATAATGGTGTGTTTCTAACATTAACAATATTTTGTTCCATTATGTGGAGGTGAGGAATGTGTAATTAATATACATCATGTGGGGAATGAGTGGGAATTAGGATCTGCAGAGAACAAACATCTATCTATTCAAAGTTAAAATACCATCAACTTGTAAAGACTATAGTAAGCCAAGTGGAACAAAGCAAGTTTTATAATCAAATTAGTGTGGTCAGTCCACACACAAACATAACACACATGTGGGTGTGTGCATGTGCGGCTAAGGTGGTTGAAAATTTCAAATGACTAGGCTCATCTCTTTTGCCACAAAGTTATGCAAGTGTTTGTGTCTTAGCGGTCTTGCCTTTTTCCACACAATGAAATGAATCAGTACTAAGCATTAAAATATCATACCGTCTCATGTTGTGAAAAAAGTCCCGTTCGATGTGTAGTCGCCATGTTTTGATGGTCGTGTCTTCCTGGTACGTAAGCAGGAAATACGTAATGCGCATCACTGTTTTTCCGGTATTACTCATTACAGCCTCTTGATGACACAATTTGTTCCCTCACAGAATGTATGAGCTGTGAAGTAACTGTTTCTGATATTATTTATTCAAAGACTTTTTATGAATACCTCTTTTGATGTGATTATACATCCTGGCGCTCCACTCTACACTGGGAGTGGCTGAGGGCTATTTTTGGTTAGATTTGTAGCAGCACATATCTCACAGTCACAAAACATCTCAGTTATGACATATCCATCCAAACATATGGTTTTGAAGTATTACTGGTAACATTCTGCTACTGTAGATTTCAACACAAATGAATCTAGGGGCAACTGACAAATACTGAAAAGAGTTGAAAGGGCAACAATATAAAGGGCTTGGAAAATTTGTATGCGATTGTAACCTGATAGAGTACAGAATATTAAGAGCTTGTACAAGTACAACAGTGATCTAATCTGTAACTAAATGGGACTATTTAAACACATGAGGAGTGCATAAACAATAAATACATTAAAGAGTTCAGAAAACGCAGTAATAAATAATAGAGCATTTAATATAAAAAAAAATCCCTGCAGAAAATGAGTCTTATTCTAGATATTGTTAAAAAGTAAAAGTAAAAGTCAGAAAAGTTGAGTCTTTGAACTTTGCCAACATTATGGAGAAACTCTGCACAGTTCAGAAATGGTGAAGCTCATTCCACCACCACATAGCCAGTACAATAAAGTAGTGACTATTCGTCGTATGAGCATGCTCAGATCCCAGAGAAGGACATGACAGGTGTCCTGAAATGAAAGAGCTGAACTGCCATGTACGTGCTGTGGTGAGTGAAACGGAGTTTGTTGATAATGTGCTGCTCAGCACTTAAAGGAGACCTGCTGAGAAATGTTTTTTTCTTGTTGTTTTTGACATGTTGACATGACATGTTGATGTGACTTGGGGATGTACTAGGACTTTCACAGTGGGCTGTTACTTTCCTAGTCAGTAACGGTCATAGAAAAAAATATTCCAATTAGAAAATCCTGTCATTGGTAATTAGAACAGAACATGTAGCCCCCTCCTTTAATGCCTTTAGCAATCTGAATCAAAAAGATGGGGTAGAGAATACATAGTTATTCAGCAAACAACAAACAGAGATGTCAGGGAGAAAAGATGATTGTGCTTGTGAGTGTGAGTCAACATAGTCTTCCAAAGAAAGACAATATACATATATACAAATAAACATATGCAGTGACTGAATGTAATTTTTGGGGAAGTCGCTGGACAGTTTCTGACCCATGCTGAGCTGCTTGACCGGTGCGGAGAGGCACCTAGATGCTAGCTAATGTCTCCAGCCAGCGGCATCTCTTAAATTCACGCTGTCATGCTGAGCCACATGACTGGCATGGAGATGTGTTCTAGATGCAAGCTAATGCCTCGCTGCCCTGGTGCAGCTCTGCTCCAACCAGAGGCCTGGATTCTAAG
>JAQQZR010000003.1:12917851-12940742 GCA_030068235.1 Notoglanidium macrostoma | reverse complement strand
AGCTGCACTAAGGTCAAGTAATACAAGCAGGGAGACACAACCCTGATCAGAGGCCAGTAGTAGGTCATTCACCACTTATATCCAGTGCCACATCAAAGACATATGGTTCAGACATCATATTATCACTTTCACTTGACTTCAGACTTTTTTCCTACACTTATGGTAATACAACTGTAGATCAATAGATCAGTAGATCAATCCAACTGTAAATTCAGTATGCAAACATGGAAATAGGTTACAACTAAAAAGCTGAAAGCTTAGAAGTCCAAGAGAAAATGATTTCTTATACACCCAAGAATCTGTTTCCCCATAGCAGGATCATTTATACTGTTATTTTAACAGTTTATTTACACTGTACATTGTACAAGAATTTTCAGACATATCCAACAGAATCACACTTGCTTTTTGTTTATAAATAATCCTTCAAACTTTAAGTTGGACCTTAGTATGAGCAAACCATAAAGCATCCTACAGATTATACACTTATATCAGATTTAAAATAAACTGACACCAAACAGAAAATATGAACTGTTTTTAGTTAAACCTCAGTGGCTTGCCTGCATATACATTTATTTTAGGTTTGACCAGGTTGGGATCAAAACTAAAAGCACAAGGAAAATGCTAAGAGTTAAACATGACTGCCAACTCTGAATTGGAGGACTAATTCATATTTACAGCAGTTTGGCCTTGTTAACTAATAAGCTGTTATGGGCAGTAAATGTCCATAGGAGGCAGTAAAACTGCACAGTGAGTCACCCATGGTAAGACAATGCCCAAGTTACTGTTCACTACAGTATCACTTTCAGACAGAATGTCTGCAAAATAATGAGCTTAACAAATGTGTAAAAACCTGGTATGGAGACTTACTTTCCAACACAAACATATCCAAGCTTCATAGGTTTCCTTAGGCTGTCTTAAATCAGTGCCAGAAATTTAAAGATCCTGTTCAACATATCCATTGTTTGGCAATCTACAGTTTCCAGCCTCAGAAAAGTGAGAAAAGCATGATCTCATACAGCGCTGTCCCACGCTGGTTTAATATCTAAAGGTACAGCACCAATGAAAGGTCAGTTGTTTCAGTCACGCTACACACAAAGACCTGTATTCAGTCACTTCACCTTCATATTGGATCTTGAGAAGAGTCTAATAGTGAAGTTAGAAAGCAGACTAAAAGGAAAACAGCCACATAGGAAAATGTGAGAATCAGTTTCCAAAATCTGAAAATGTTTCTGAAGTCTACATCTGAAAACTCATAAGGCCTAAATCTAAAAATAAACACCTTTGCATATTTGGGTGACGCATTACATTAAGGTTCCTTTAAGTAACATTGTTTGCTACATTAGTTTTTTATATTAATCATAGAATTCAGCATTATTAAACCAATCAACACGTAATAATATGTACACATGTACTGACTAATGTTTATTCAAATCCACATAGATTTACACAAATTAAATTGCTTCAAGTTCCTTAATGTTGACAATTTTCTGAATATTAATTTCTTCAACTTTATTTACCACTTCCAGGTCTAGGTCACAGAATCCTATCCTGGGAACCCTGTGTGGCAGGAATACACCCTGAGTTGGATGCCAGTCCATCACAGGGCTTCACACATTCATTCACACCCAGGAATTTATCTTAGTTTATCTTCCAGCAAGTTTTGAGGAGATGGAGGAAACCAGAGAACCCAGAGCATAATGCAAACTTCTGTTCTTCTCTCGTTTATGTGGTATGCTATTTGAGGCATGTTGATATATCAAACTTCTGTAAACTTTTACAGGTTTAGAAATATAGTATAGTAAATGTCAGAATTGGCTTGTTACATGTGACAAGGGTTAAAGAAAATGCAAAGATCACACATTAATCTCTGTGGTCAGTGGAAGTTTAGACTCTGTGCCAATCCCCAGAAGGCTTTAGAGAAGGTCCCTAACAACCATCGGATCAGTTAAACTGGCAGCAATACAATTCAATTTTATTTGTATAGCAGTTTAACAATAGATGCTGTCACAAGGAAACTTTACAGAAATCTGTATGGAAGGAGATTTTTGGTCTTAAACAAATCAGTGTTTTGCTTTTGCTGATTTTGTCTATGACTGCAATTACACACTGATCAAAAGTGTGAGAAGTATAAGCTTCAAAAAAACCAATCTTCATCAGTTAATAGTATTTTAGTTTTGCAGTGTTCTATAACTCTCCCCTGCTGTATTAACAATAGCATAATGGCTTTTATCCACCTCACTGAATTACTCTGTTTGTTCCCACAGGCTGTGTGGCATCAAACTCACCACTGATTATAGCATGCAGCTGCACACCCAAAATTCTGCATTTCAAGCCATGGAAGAAACACAGTGAGTGTCTGCCCACACCCTCACACCTCCCACAGTGCTCAGGGCACAAGAACAGGTTCTATACTGCCTGAAATAAAAGCTAAAACTGATTATATTACAGTACATGTGAATGTAGTTCTGGGCCAAGAGACCACTAGGAGCTTTAAAGGACCTTCAGCAGTATCATTTTTCTCAGGATGATGGTAGTATAAACTTTTGTTCCTGGTTTTAAGGTTTCTACAGAACACAAACACTTGATATGCAATAGCATGTGTGCACATAAACAACACAAATAGTTTGCACTGCAATTATGTGGTGAAAAAAGCAACTACATCCATGCTTACTCTTCAACTATGCAAACTGCGTGTGTGTAATTACTGTGTAAATACAAATTCCTTTATTTAAATGTCCCACACTGCAATTGTTTTACTGTGCATTTAGATGCATGGAGCTTCAAATTCCTCTGGAATTCCAAAACACATACTTTCAAACCAATTTAAATACATGCAAATTAGTTTAACAAATAAATTTTTTGCTGTGGCATTATAATGACATACCACTGCACTGTGACTGTGTTACTTCTCAGCAACTGTGACAGTAGTTTTGAGCTGCAAGGCAAATCACCAGTTTATACTAATACACTCGCTCAAAGTAATGATAGTTTCTATACTTAAGGACTCGTATCGCAAACGTTTCACATTAACAGACGTGTGTAAGCATTGATATGTTGAAGTTTTCTGTGCGGTGACATTTGTTTAACATTTTTGGAAGAAGTCTCCAGACACTATAAAGTCTTCAGGACAGATGGCCAGGGTGGAAAATAACAAACTGTGTATAGTCTCACTACATGGGTCACTATAACTGTACTGTTTTGAGGATGATCGAATCACACAACTTTTACTTCAGTTGTTCACTGTTTACGAAAAAAGTGAATATTGTACTTAGACTGTAAGGCAATTAAAAGACAGTAAGTGTAAAATTGTAAATGAGTAAATTTTGAGACCCATCAAAATAAAGCAATTTACCGCTGAAAGTCTACACAGGCGCCAAATGCTTAGTCAGTATCAACAATGTCTGAGACAGTAGACAAATGAACATCCTTTACATCCTTTAAACACATGACTTTACTTTTACTTGAGTAGTTTTCTTGATCACTACTTTTATTTCTACTTAAATGGTTTATTACTACAGTAATCGTTCCTGGTCTCACATCAATGTGCTTTTTACTCTTTCCACCACTGCAGAGGGCTTTGTGGACAATCCTTGAGTAGTTTTCCCATAATAACGTCACAAGAAAGAACAATGAGAGGCTGATGTGGGAACGACTGGCCATAGCTGCCATAAGTGATAAGAGTATGTAACTTGTTTTGCAGATGTTCCACATAATTAAATGTAACTCTGAATGGATAAAAGCTACATTATTATTTAATAAATAAAACACTGTTAACGCCGAAACATTGCTGTGATATAACAGGAACAAAACCGTAAGTTCACCTCATGTCAGGCTCATCACACCACCCTGTCATTAATTATTTTCCTCAAGTACAGTTGTGTTGTTTTCCTTCTGGATTATCCAATACAATATTCCACACAACTGTTGCATAATATGACACTGAAAAAGTAATAAATCATCAAATAATGTTTCATAGTTTTTCATTCTCTGTGGTATGACAGCTGGTTTTTCAGGTAAGCTGCCTTGTGGGCCTTCAGCAGTTCAAGACATAAACCTAAAATAATTTATGATACAGCATATTAAAGGTACAGGAAAGTCACCCAAGGTAAATATTTAAATAATGTTTTTATGAAACTACAATTTTAATACACAATAAATACATTTTAGCAAATATTATAATAATTTATGACATAATTTATAGTATATATTTTATTCTGGTGGCTTGTAGCATCACTGCTATAACACAAATAACACTGAACAGTTTTGAACAGTAATAACATAAATCTGCTGACCAACTTTCCTGTATGTCGTGGATAAAACTTTGTTCTTTCCTGCCACACAAACTTCTGAATTTATTCCTTCTTTGCATACCAAACAACAAAAAGCCACTAAGACAAAAAAAGGCTTTGTAGGACATTGAGTTTGGGTGTGTTTTTGTCAGTGTGGAAGATAATGTGCTCCATATGTTGAAACTTGACACTGTATACACTGAGCTCCAGCAGGAAGTGAGAGACACTCTGGTGATGGCTAAACCCCAGCCCCCGACCCAGCATGCACTGCTGAAGCTCCTATGCAGTTACAGTCAGCCAGTAAATGCTGGGAGCAGGGAATCAGCAGTAATTTAAAGCTCCTCATAGATGGGGCATTTTTGTTTTCTCACGACCCCTCTGTGCTGTGTTTATCCCGAGAGACTGTTTAAAAAGGCACATTTGGTTTTTTTCTCGCATTTTATATCTTTGAAAATGCACGTCTTTTCAGTGAAATCCTTACACATTAAATGCTTATTTACAAGCTTGGATTGGATTCTTTCTTACTTGTATGTTGCTTTGGCTGAAACCTTTGTCAAACTCATACAAAATGTTTTGCCGACATCCTCCTTTCCCCTACCACCATTTTCTAGGTTTGCTTCTTTATGAGCTCTTATTCAAAGGCTCTTGGATTTCTGCTGGAAGCTGTTTCAGCTCCAGTCATTAGATTTATGTAGAATAAAAGCCGGCATTGACAGACCAAAAGTAACGTTAGCTTCTTGTCTTTTGTCCCAAAATGGAAATCGGTGTCTAATTTTTTTGGCAGTAATTGTTGCTCTTCTTCACATGTACAGCAAATCAAATCTCCAATTATGGATCCAAAATTAATCAGTAAAGATTTGGGCTTTGGGCTCAACATGGTGATGTGAGCTCGGCTGAATCCTGGAGACTGACTCAGCTGAAGCTCAATAGAGACACTATAACTCGACTTGCTCCCAAATGTGAGTTACGATTTAGAAAGTTGTGAACAATTATCGTAAAAAGAAATCAAATTCACAGAAAACCTCGACTATAGATCTGAAGGACTTAATTTGCAAAGGGCCTTTTCGTATTGTTGTATGCCACATGTGTTGTTAATGTGGAAAGACTGCAATGCTTTCTGATCATTTCCAGTTGTTTATTATAACCACAATGTTTATTGAAATGTATGGACGTGTTCAAAGGAGAATCTCCTAAACACAAGGTCTTTTATAGATAATGGGTAAAAGAGAGGCTTAATGGACACACAGGCTACATTTTAGATTTAATATCACCAGACAGTCGTATTCTTTGTGTATGTGCCTTGTGGGTTTGTGTGTGAGAGAATGACCCTTGTCTGTGCTCTGTGGCTACAGCTCCAGATGTGCTCTGTCTTTCAGCGAGATTTACACACACACACACACAACTCTGTGTGTCAGAGCCAAAAAGTCAAAAAGAGTCAAGGCTGGGATATGACCTGCTGTTCTTTCACCACATTCACATCATCAATGTCTCCCATGAAGAAACGTGACCACCCCCCGTGATTCTCACACTTGAGCTGTCCTAAATTGACCCATTCATATTAGCTCATATTGCTCTGCAAATTGCAATCAAATAGCCTATTTTTGTGTAGCACTTTCATCACAATCAATAAAAGTCTGAATATGATTCTGTGTAAGTTCGTACGACATGTCTGCTCTGCATCAACAGGTGCCAAAATATGTAATTTTTTCATAAGAGGTCATTTCAAAATAATAGCTGTGAAAATGTTTTTCAGATTTTATTTACTGTATTCACAGGCGTATTCAAAGAAGTAAGTTTCTGGTTATGTGGTAGTTCTGGATGGCCTTTCTGTTACAGAATGTGCAGCAGTAAAAGACCTTGGTGTGATTATTGACTCCAGTGTCTCATTTGATGCTCATGTAGATAATATCACTGCTAAAGCCTTTTTCATCTCTGAATATTACTAAGATAAAAAAAATAATGTCATTACATGATGCTGAAAAACTTGTTCATGCATTTTTACCTTTAGGTTGGACTACTGTTTTGCCTTGCTGTCTGCATGTTGCAGTACGTGCACAAACTCCAGTTAGTCCAGAGTTCAGCAACCTGAATCTTTCCTAGAACCAGAATATTTGATCGCATCACCCCTATCTTATCATACTGCATTAGCTACCAGTAGAATATTGCATTGATTATAAAACACTACTTATCTTATCTTATGATCCTCCACATCTGCTTTGATCAAAAGGTGCCAATCAAGCATTTTGTTAATACTGATTCTCTTAGTTAAAGACACAGATCTGGAGGGTTTATGGGCATAGACTGTTTTGGTAAACTGGGATGTCTGGATGCTGGCGCCATGCTTGGAGCCTTCTTCGCTGAAGAATCACTCATTGCTGCTGAGGAAAGAACAACACGGCCAGCCTAAACTTTGCTTTGAGATTATTGTGGATGGTACCACACATATACCCTAAAGATGGCTGTGGATGTACAGATGCCTACTGATTAACTCTTAAATATGACAATGGGCCCAATCAGAAGCCTCAGTCAACTTGTAAGTAAAGATTTGACCCAATGGCATTCTAATATAGTGAATTAAAGCTGAAATAAATATATGGCTTATTAATTATTTTAAAATGTGAACAAAATACATGCCCTAATTGACCTGCCGAAAGGAATGTAGGATAACATGTATTGCCTTTAGCCTGGGAGTATGTACATTTTTGGCCTCAACTGTATATGTTGCAAAAGAATAAACAATCTACACAAGCTGCAGACATGTGAACAACAGTGACCATTATAATATTATGTGTAGACTTTTTCACAAATTTCAACACAATTCCAGTACGGTCTTTGTTGTAGTGTTAATACAGTCAAATTGTATCCAGACTATCCCACATTAACAGGCCTTTCTCTTTCAATGAGCATGATATCAGGCAAGCAGATTGGCCTAATTTGAATCCTGTGTTTGTGACATTAATTCTCCTGCCTTATTACAGGCTGTTACAGTGTGGGTTTATGTGGGTTGTTAGCACTGTAATGGGAGGTTGTGACTCCCCAAGACTATTATTGTCAGGGCCCAGTAGTCTAAAGTAATTAATAACCAGTGTCCTCCCTGCCACCCACAGTCACAGCATATTGTATATACTGTACCTGGCACTTGGTGTGTGATGCCCACAAAACCCCTAAAAAGCAAAAGTTGCACAGACCTGAAAGCTCAAATGTGGACAAAAACAGCTAAAGCAGATAATTTCTTAAGGTTATTTTGACATGTCTACACCATTTAAAATGTAATTATAAAATCATATTTATATATAAGGAAAAACTCTCTGAGACGACAAAAAGAAGAAACCTTGAGAGGAACCAGACTCAAAAGGGAACCCATCCTCATTTGGGTCGCACTGGAAAGTGCAATTACAACTAACACACTTCAGTAATAGGGTCCGTTTCACCGTTGGTTATGAGGTCTATCAGTCATCATAAGAAGAGACCTTGTGCAAAAAGGCAGGATAAAGGAACAGTGTACAGCCCAATAATTCTGTGCAAACGCACCTGGCCACACTCCACTCACTCCTGGTGTAGCCAGTGCGTCCAGTGAATGTTAATTTAACATCCCATTGAAACTCCATGTACATGAATCTTTAATAAACAACCAGGGACACGCAGGATTCAGTGAGTGTATGTTAAGGCTGTGTCAAAAGCTTCAGAAGAGATTTTCATGCAGGCTGCACTGTCCAAGTTGGAGTTTAATGAATGAACAGTGCAATATTGCAGTGAGATATTTGATCATTTGCTTAGCTAAAATATTGAATTCCACCTACAGTTGAAACCAGATATTTACATACACTTCAGAAAAAACACAAAAACCTTTTTTTCTTTACTGTCAAACATTAAATCAGAGTAAACTTTTTCTGTTCTAGATAAATAAATATTAACATATTTTTTGTATTTGTTAAATGTCAGAATAAAGAGACAAAGTTTTTTATTACTTTCATCAGTCAAAAATTTACATACACTTCCTTAGTATTTGGTAGAATTGCCCTGAAACTGTTTCACATGGGCCAAACGTTTCGGGTAACCTTCCACAAGCTTTCTACAATAGTTTGCTGGAATTTTGGCCCACTTCTCTTGACAGAACTGGCGTAACTGGGTCAGGTTTGTAGGCCTTCTTGCTCGCACTCGCCTTTTCGCCACCCACAAATTTTCTATGGGATTGAGATCAGGGCTTTGTGATGGTCACTCCAATACCTTGACTTTGTTGTCCTTAAGCCACTTTGTAACTAATTTGGAGGTATGCTTGGGGTCATTGTCCATTTCGAAGACCCATTTGCGCCCAAGCTTTAACTTCCTGGCTGATGTCTTCAGATGTTGCTTCAATGTATCCACATAATTTTCTTTTCTCATGATGACATCTATTCTGTGAAGTTCACCAGTCCCTTCTGCAGCAAAGCAGCCCCACAACATTATACTACCACCCCAATACTTCACAGTTGGGATGGTGTTTTGAGGCTTCAAAGCTTCCCCCTTTTTCCTCCAAATATACTGTTTATCATTATGGCCAAACAGGTCAATTTTTGTTTCGTCAGACCACAGGACATGTCTCCAGAAATTAAGATTTTTGTCCCCATGTATAGTTGCAAACTGTAGTCTGGCTTTTTTATGGTGGTTTTGAAGTAATGCTTTCTCCTCCCAGAGTAACCTTTCAGCTCATGGTGGTACAGGACTCGTTTTACTGTGGATAATGACACTGTCTTACCAGTTTCAGCCAGCATCTTCACAAGGTCGTTTGCTGTTGTCCTGGGGTTGATTCGCACATTTCACATCAAAAAATGTTCCTCTCTGGGACTCAGAATCCGTCTCCGTCCCGAGCGGTATGATGGTTGTACATTCCCATGTTTTTTATACTTGCGTATTATTGTCTGAACAGATGAACGTGGGACATTCAGGCATCTGGAAATTGCACCCAAGGATGAGCCACACTAGTGGAGGTCCACAATTATTTTCCTGATGCCTTGGTTGATTTCTCTTGATTTTCCCATGATGTCAAAGAAAGAGGCTCTGTGTTTGAGGTGTGCCTTTATATGCATCCACAGGTGTGCCACCAATTAACTCAAATGGAATCAATTAACCTATCAGAAGCTTCTTAATCTCAGAATGGAATCGTCTGGAGTTTTCCTTTTGTTTAAAGACACAATAAACTTAGTGTAGGTATACTTCTGACTTTGATGAAAGTGATTAAAAAAAAAACGTAAAAATCCCCCCTCGCTCGAATTCTGACATTTAACAAATGCAAAAAACATGTTAATATTTATTTATCTAAAACAGAATAAGTTTACTCTGATTTAATGTTTGATAGTAAAGAAAAAAAGTTTTTGTGAAGTGTATGTAAATATCTGGTTTCAACTGTAGATTGAGGAAAAATATAAGCACTTTGGTAAACATTTTAGTACAATTTCAGGGGAAGCTGGGCTTCACATTTAGTCTTAACACAATTACCTGTGCAATGCACCCTCCCTGATGCCATCTTGGAAAAGCAGGAAATCATGTCTCATAAGGAAACTTGGTGTAAGTCAGAAGAAGCCTTATAATAGCATGCAGAACACTAAGGATTTTTTATGGCTCATTATTGTTTGAGACATACCAAATTGGTAATTTATCTCTCTTTTGAACATGCCAGTAGCAAGAAATTTCTGTTATGGTTTTTTTTTTGGCAGGAACTACATGGCACAGAACTACATTATCCATAAGGCCCGGCATGTCACATGATCACACTCACCTATGACTCATTATGCCATGTTAGTGCCGCCCATTTAAGCTTTTCTGTGTCTCAACTGTGGTAGTTGTTGTTTGTTGTTTAGTGTGCCCCGTTCTCGCTTGTAGTCTGTATGTTTCTTGCCTCGTATCCATAGTTCATGTTAATAATTCTTGTTTTTGTTGTTTGTTTTGTTTTGGCTGTACTTTCCACAATACATTATCTGCACATGCATCTATTTCCACTACCAGCTCCTGACATATAAAAAAATGCAGTAGCAAACATATTTATAAGCCAGTTTTCAGTCCCTGAAAAAAAAAACATACCAGTCTCTAAATATCCACTTCCTCCTAAATCTGTCATATGGCAAATATTCCAGTAGCCTAATGCTAGCTGAGCCACTGCACAGATCAGCCCATCCTCCTTTTTTCCTGCATATTGTTGCATTTAAATTAGATTTAATTTATGGATTAGTCTTGTTTTGCTTTCTTTAATTCTTTTCATATTTAATATTTCTTTAATTAATGCCATTAAAATGACATGACTGGGGTAACTAAGCCATTTAAATGTGCAACTTCATTCATGAATAAAATTCAAGTAACTTCAATTAATTAACTTGAAGAGTATCAATTGGGGTTCATATTAATGTTTCCTTATAAACAGGGGCTTTTGACCATAGATTTTGGTAGGGTAACCTATCACACGTCTGCTATAGAACAGCATGATAAATGAGGCCAAATATCAGTTTGATTCTTAGAAACTTCTTAGAAACAGAGCAAACCCAGGGTAAGATTACAGTGAGCTTTTTATTTAGGCTTATGTCTGTAACTCAATATTAACATACATGTCAGTAACATACAACTCTTCAAAACAAATAACTTGTTACCGCATCCACACACATGAACAGCTCAGTACTAAGGGGAAAGAAAGAAAAAAGAGAAATCACTATATTTTAGATTTAGTATACAAACAAGCTGATATCAAGAAGGTCCTGGGTTCGATCACTGGGTCACCCAAGGTGTCTTTCTGTGCGGAGTTTGAATGTTCTCCCCGTGCATGCAGTTTCCTCTGGGTGCTCCGGTTTCCTCCCACAGTCCAAAGACATGCAGATTAGGTCAACTTGCTACTCTAAATTGACCATAGGTGTGAATGCGAGCGTGTGTGGTTTTTTGTCTGTGTTGGCCCTGTGGTGGACTGGCGACCTGCCCAGGATGTACCCCGCCTCTCACCCGAAGATGCTGGGATTGGCTCCAGCTTCCCCGCGACCCAGACGGAAAAAGCGGTATAGATAATGGATGGATGGATGGACAAGCTGATGTATTAGCCATTGTATCTTAAAAATGTACCAAGGAAACAAGGTGGAACTGTGCCTGTCCCCCCAAAACCCTAACCCTAACCCTAACCTTAACCCTACATTCATTCATATATGCATTCATTCATTCACCTTCAGTAACCTCTGTATCCTGGTCATGGTTGCAGTGGATCTGGAGCCTATCCACCTACATGCATGTTTTTTGGGAGGTGGGAGGAAACCAGAGAATCTGGCAGAAGCCGGTTCTTGAGTTCAAGATCAAGAACACTGCAAGCTGTATCACCTGCAGCCTTAATGATCAGTAATAAAAGCTGTGGGAAAATGGTGGTGTGCAAAACTATTTTTCACATTTCAAGAAAGATACTTTTTTATAGACGGGACATGAAATGGAAAGTCTTTCCGAAGCCCATCTTTTAAAAAAACTGAATCTTATAAAATGCATAGCTTGCTGTAATTGAGTTAAACCCAGTGCTGGTTAAAGTCAGTGAAGTAATTGTGTGGCATTAAACAAAAGGTCTTAAAGCAAAGGAATACTTTATTAGCATGTTTTACTTTTTAGAACAGGGTGGGTTTGTAATGTGGCTTTCATCCAATAAAATGTGCAGTCAATATTGCACACACTTGCATCTGTGTGGTTGTAGTGACGCATGTAAATAAGGCATGTAATAAGTGCTAGGGTCTAAATTTAGATTTTGTCATTTGGGTTTATTTCTTTTTTTCTTTATGAATCTCAATCAAGTCTGACCCTGTGTTTTTATATGGCACTATTGCAGGCTAGAGACATTTATAGAAACACTGTTAAACAAGCACTCATTGTAACAATTAAAGGCATTAAAGAAAACTCTAATTAATATTACTAATCCATATAAAAGCTAAACCAAGTCTATCAGAAAGATAAGAATAGTACACTCATGTGCAAAATGGAAGCTCCAAAGCTCCAAATCTGATTTTTACCTCAAGAGCTAACTAATGTAACCCCCCTGCTTTTGCTTTTACTGAAGTCAGTGTCGTGACGCAACAGCTCAGTAACAAAACACAAGCTGTTTTCAATTGGCAGAATTCCTTTCCCTCACCACTGGTATGAACCAATCAGGGTCGAGCAAAATGGAAACAAGTCTCCTCACCCTGGCAACCGTTCCTACCTGCCGTTTCCTGTTGGCTAGTTTTCTTGTCACACCACGATCATTGGTTGAGCCACGGGACAGAATCTCTGTGACTCAGCACGCACCTTTAAGTCAAGGCGGGAACTAGTGGCATATTAACAAGCCACATACTAGCACACTGCGTAGTCTGGTGCTCCACATTAAGTGTAATTAGTGTCTGCCTGCATTATAATGACCATGGTGTAAGCCATAATGTCAATCTACTGTTAGCAATGTCACCCTTGATTTCCTAATCTTCCTTCTCCTCACAGGTGCTTCATTGCTCACTGTACTGCACAGCAGCTGAAGATTACGCAAAGCCCTGATGCCAGAGGCAGATGTTTAAAGAGGAAGAAGTGATATTTAAGCCTTTCTGCAGATGTGGGAAAACAGACTGCTGGCAGTGGGTAGTGCTGAACATCCTCAACACACACACACATACGCACACACACACACACACACGCACACACACACCTCCCCCTGACATAATTATTAATGCTGTTAATTAATGCTATGCCTAGACCTAAATTTAACACTAACCTCATCCATAACCACCCAGTAATCAAAAGAAAATCTAGGGTTAGGGTTAGTGCTTCTGGCACTTTCAGTTTTCTCCTCATGGGGAATAACCAAATATTCAAACAGTCAGATATACTTTTCCTGTGGCACAGCGTACTTTACTCTTTACTCCCTCTCTCTCGTTACCTGCCTTTTCTGCTTGTTAAAGCTTCACAGAGAAAAATGATATATGAAATTAAATATGTAATATAACCAAATGACACTTGAGGAATTACATCTAAGAGTCACTGAAGTCAACAAAAACAGCATGTGGCTGTCTAAGGCAGACAAATCTCATTACACATCACCCCCCCATGTGTCTGCATATTATAAACTCCCTTATGAGAGCAGACACACAACCTCCTGATCTGTTAAGCTTCAAAGACCGCCCATATTTAAAACTGTGCAAGATGGATGTGTTCCTTTTCCTTTTCCTCTCCCTTCCCTTATTTTAAGGCCCCTGAACCACAGAACACTGGAAAAACCCAGAGTTAGAAATGGAAGCACTGTCAGGACAGGCGCTGACCATTCTCAACCTCAGCTATATCATTTTATAATTATTATCAACTAGACAGTTTTATTAATCCCAATGGTGCAGTTATTATTTTGTTTATACCTGTTAGCAATATATATTTTTAACAAATTTATTTGGTCCTATTTTCCAAAATATACACAAACTACTGGTGTAATTTATACCACTACAATCCTGACAAGGCACTTACTAAGGATAAATGAATGAGCACTGTAAGTGCATGTTCGCTGTTTGTAAAAAACCTCTTGTTCATGCAAATTTTTTGTTGCATCCCATCCTCTATAGATTATAGTTATAATAAAAAGGAAAGATAAGAAATATATCTAATGTTAATGAGCAAATAGATTTTTGGTTTTGAAGATTGATGTTCAAGAGAAAGATAGATTACGGAGTGGATGTCTATTTTTAAACAGCATACACAGCAGGCTGGGAGAAATTCTCTCTCAGGTGCCCATGACATCAGTGTTAGTCCATAAAATCTAGTTTTACAATGAGAATTAGTTCTATCTCGAAACAATTTAGCTAAATGAACTGGCAATTGCCTATCAGTAATATGCAGCTTAATGCAATTTCCATGGTTGTCACATGGCAGCCAACTAGATGGTCAGGCTTTATATCTAGCTGGATTTTGGTGGAGTGTGTCTCAGTTGTCTTGTGAAGATTTCTGATGTCTGTTGTCCTCTCAGCTTGCATACCTCTTTTCATCTCATCACGACTGATTTCAAGCCTCTCTGTCTCAGCAGCAATGCAGTCACTCCAGAGCTGAAGCCAAAGCACTGGGAGTTAAAATATTACCTCCAGAAATATTAATAATACAAGCCAACACTGGGGAATTTAGACTCCGTTGCACTAAGAGGCTAGACCTCTAGTTTTTGTTATGAAACATAGGCAATGAACACCTACTTTCAGGAAGAAAAGAGGTCATTTGATTTGACATTGAAAATGACCAACCATGCACCTTTGGCATGTGAAAAAGAATGCAGGAATATTGGTTACTCACAGCTAAGTGATCCAACAAATCTCCTTAATAAATTTTAAAGATTGAAACCTTTTCCAAACCAGTGACTATATTTTGAAAGTGTAAACATGGGAGTTAATCTGAATGCAACCTTCAAAATCCTGAGATTTGTGGAGAAAAGTGTACAAAGAATTACTGAAACTAAGAGGCAGAACTAAAATCTAACTCCAACTGTATGTTTCACAAAATCCTTCAATATCAGTGTCAACCCTGAATTTAGACATTTTATGTGAAACCTTATTAATATTTAATAAAAATACAGCTTCATATTCATTAAAGCAGTTACTTTTTAATCATTATAATACATGTATACATTGAAATACCACTGCCTGTGTACCCAACCGATTCATTATATATAGTGCACAAACACTTGGACAAACCCAGCCACGAAAGCAAACAGGAATGTGATGTGAGCCATGGAGGCCAGCCACAGTATTTCTGTTAACTCTGAATATAGCTCCATTTTTCATCTCCTCATTGGGCCATAATTCACTGCTCAAAGGGCAAAAACTGTCCTTGCTGGCCTCACACGTGCACTGAGCCACACTTTCCTGGCTTGAGAAAAATGGTTTTCTGTTTAGTATGGAAAGGCACGTTCATCAGTGCTACAGCGACGCAAGAGTGAGAGTGCATTTTAGAGGCGATCGCGTTCCCTCACTGGAGACACACATCAAGGTAGCTGCTGAAAACCAGTGTTTATCTGGGATATCATATTATCTACAGCTAGTGTTTCATCATTAAGATGAAAGCATTACCTAAACATATATTTTCTGTTGATGCTATGTATAGTGAATACCTGATGATTGTCCACAGCCTTGTAACGGTGGTGTTCTTGGTTTCTTAGTTTGATGTTTGGTGACTCATATCGTGGTGGAACGCTCATAGGCATGCAAAATACTCGCTGTCCAAACAAGTGAGTCAAAGGGAGGAGGAGGAGGAATGAGGAAAATCCTTCATAAGGCAGGTAGCTTTCCATCTGACAATGCCAATGTACATGGATCATTTTAAACTATTCTCAACTCTCTTGGCATCTTAGCATTCCTTTTACAACCCCAGCATGTAAAATATCTTAAGCTAAGGTTATGTGTTCGTGATGATCACATTATTTCACCTGGCTATTGTAAACTTGTACCTTCTTAGAACTACTGCAATAATAAATAAGACAACTTGTCCTGTGTTCATCCCAGGACTCTTACTCACAATATGCTCATGCTCAACATATTGTACTGCTTATCGTTACTCTTCTACAACTGTATGCTGTAAAGATTTTTAATCTGGGGGTCATTCAGAAGAGGACGAGCTCCCCTTTAAGTCAAGTTTCTTCCTCATGTCGTCTCCGAGAGTATTTGTATCGGTCACCTCTGACTTTATGGATCTTGATCTACATTCATATTTCTATAAAGCTGCTGTGTAACATTATGGTTAAAAGTGCTATACAAATTCATTTGAAATGAAGGTTGTAAGAAAGTGCATAATTTGCAAATCAATATAAGTGGAGTCAGCAGGGATTCAGTTCAGTGCGGTCACATAGACCTAAAGTTCATAGTTTTAGTTTTTGGTTCATAATTTTAGTATGATAACTGTACACTGAGGCACTGGTGCAATAATGTATTAATTATTGGTAAGAAAAGTCTTTAAAGAACATTTTATTGGTGCTGGACTTTTGCCTTGGCTTTGATAAGGTTTTTCAGTAATCTGTGGGAGAAAAGAGTGAGTCAGCAGATCTCTTTCTGTCCCTGATCCCAGGGTATGCTTTGTTTAACTTTAGACGTGAGCGACAGCAGCATGGCACCACTACAAATACACACAGCTTTTGAAGCGCGTAAGAAGAAACAAAGTCCGCTGTGCTGGTCTCTCCAGCACGCTTCCCTCAGAGCCCTTATCGGTGGGAAAAATCCCATTTGCCAAGGTTTTCCTCACATATCCTTGCCTATGACGAACAAAGAGGGAGTGTGAGGGAGTGCTGGTGACATATTGCTTAAAGATTTTAGTGAGAAAATGTCTAAATTCAAAATCTTTTAAACATGTTAATGTATTTCATTCCATATGTGATAAACGTACACAGGGAGTAGGGAGCTGTCTGGGAATCAGCCCATGAATGTAATGCTGAAACAGGAGATACATATGATTCCTCCACTCCCGCAGGGAAACACATATGAACTAATGTGTAATTAGAGGTTACTATTTTTTTCTGCCACAGAGGAGCACAAAGTCACCGTGCCAGGAAACTTTGCTCCGTCTTTGGATTATTACAAGTAACTTTAAATAACTAGGCAACATTTTAAGGCTGTCTCTGCAAACTGAGACAGCTCAGGGAGAGGCTTACTAACATGAATGACTCTCAGAGTCATAAACATGAATTTGCAGTTAATTCCCAGCTGTTTCTCAGAAGTTTCAGCATACCATTCAAAGGCTATGCTTTAGTTGAGCCCAAAAAGTCTGCTTTGGACGCTTTAAGCGGAGCAACGGCTTTTCTCCTGGGGGCAAATCTGAGGAAGTATTTCCTCCCCCTTTTCTATAAACCCCCACATTCATGGTGCAGAAGAAAAAAAAAAAAAAAACCTACACTGGAACAACATCAAAGTGGAACATGTGTCTGCCTCATTTCCTCTCTCTCCATCTCTCTGGGGTTTTAAAGCAGAGAGGCAGGGAAGTTTGGGGTGAAGAAATTGTAGCACGTGGTGCTACTTTGCTAGTTATTGTTGTGAGAAAAGGCGATGCAGACTTGGCACGCAGACTCTCATGAGTGCCTGGCACGGGTGGGTATGAAATAAAGTGAGAGTGAGAACTCTCATGCAGGGGAAGTGTGGAGACGCAGCCACTGCAGCAAAATGCTGACAAGAAGAATTTTCCAACAAAACAAGAGTCAGTACAAGTGAATGGGCTTATTGTAGTTTTCTTTAGTGAAACACTGTAAGCTCATTATGAATAGGATAGGAGACAAAAATGTTGCTTCAAGAAATTCCTTGCATTCAAAGCTTTGTCCTCTGCAGCAGGTATGCAGTCTGTGTTTACTGTGTAGCCGAAACCAAGAAGGAAGTGATAAAAGTGAACAGTAAATATTTGTGATAGACGGGCATATAAATAGTGGGCCGTCAAACTGGCGTGTGACAGAAACTTGTGCAGCACCGACCACAGCAGAGTATTTTTTGTAAATTTTCCCAAGGGCAGAGGTCACACTGTAACACACAAGGGAACCCAAGCAAACATAGTTGCTACAGTCATGGTTTTTATTTTAAGGGGGAAATGACAAGCAATCATTAATTAACATATAAAAACATTTGCACCAGTGTGCATATCGAGCCTATGCAATGGCTTAAAATAAATACTTTTTATGAACTTATAGTACAGACAGAATACTCCAAAAAAAAAATAAATCCAATGCAGACCAAAACAACAGAGAAAAGTTCAGAGAGACTGAAATTAAGAAAGGGTCAAATGAACAGCTCCCTTTTTAGCCTCTCTGAAAGTGTTGTATAAAATGTTTTGAAATACACTGTAAAATACAGAATCTTGCAAAAAACTTTCCCCCATTTTTTTTCCTTTTTGTTATTTTGACAACATTAGCTGGTATATCAGTGTGATGTAATCAGGACTTTTCATGAACAAACAGGAACGTGAGAACATGAGAGTGTGAATGTACAAATGTGCATCCGTATGACTTTCATTAGTATTCACATATTTAGGACCGAGCCCTCCCGGTCTGCAGTGTGAGAACTGTCTGCCATATTGCACAAAGCTCATCTTCTGCAGACATTTGGAGAAACGCGTTTTCAAATTTGCAAGCTGCAAAGGCAAAATGGAACGCCGTCCGGATACTACCAAGTCCCTTGTACTCTCTCAGCTGCCAGTGACCAGCAGAGTAAGACAAAGAGAAGAGTAGAAAGTCTAGAAGTTCCATCTCCAGGTTTAAAACACATTTGTAACCAGTTTATCTTCACGTCATTCACACAAAAGGGATTTGTTTCCACGTGATGGTCTGCCGTCTGCAAAAAACACTTAATCAACAAAGGTTTCATAAGTGCAGGTTACAATAAAGTACGCAATGTTGCGGATTCACTGCTAGTTCGTAGTACGCTGCACGTCGATCAACACTTCTAGACCTATAGCATGTAAACAAGTTCTTCTATCGAACGCATTCTCCTGACACTCAGCATTCTTTTAACAGTAAAATTCAACGTTACACTCTGGAACAATGTACTACATTAAAAGCTGAATCTGGAAATACCTCAAATGGCAGGAGGTGACCAAGTGAGGCATGTTTGCTTCACAGCTGCTGTTAGTTAACTTAAAACTAAGTAAATGAAAAAACTGTGTGCCACTGACCCTGCTGCAGGGTTCCTGTTGAAGAACCATCACTGGGAAAGAGTGTGTAAACAAAAGGCAAGCTTGAGTGTGTACACTGAATTCCTAGCTCAGACCTCACAAGTTTTGTTACCTGCTGTGTTTTTACGAACAGCGGTGCCTTGTTTCCCCACATAGAATTCAAACATGCTCAAAGTGCAAAGGCTACATATAACCTTTTACACCCCACTATAAGGTGTCTTGAAACACATTTTAAACAAAATTTGAACTGATAATTTCTAGGCACTGTTGAAAGTCCAGAGGCATGTGTTGCAAGGAAAAACACTGAAAACCAAACTTACAAAAACAAATATAACATGCTGGTTTTGTGGAGCAAAACATAAACTTTCTTTTGCTTCACCATGGTCTAGCCAAGAGATCAGACAGATGAACTCTAAACCTTCAGTTTCTGATGGTTGTTTCCTTCAGCATACTTCAGGTGGAGCACAAATGGGTCTTCACATGAAGTCAATAATGTGTTGGTCCAAGATTTCAAATTTTCCAGCTCTCAAGCTATGATCTTTTGTGGGATCTCGATGGAGGCCTTGAGGAAGATAGCATTGTCACGGATGTAGTTCCTCTTGCGGATCTCCTCGTGTGAGACGAACTTGGGGTAGCCGAAGCCTAAAGCGCTCTCGTCCAATGAGCTGCGGCTGCCGCTGGGTTTCTGGAAGTTCTTCCAGTTTGGGTCTGGGTTGAATGTCTCAGTGATGTGCTGTGGTTTGGAGAGTGATGGATCACTCTGGTCCATAATAGAGAAAGTTACCTTGTAAGAAAAGGGCCATTCAAGAAGGTTGTCGTATTCACCAGGCAGCACACGGATGTAGACAGAGAGATGCGAACCTTCACCGCTACCATTGCCATTGAGGAATGCGGATGCCTGCAGCTTGTAGCCATAGCGGTGTGTGTAGAAGGGTGGGCTGAAGAACTCATGGTTGCTGTGCATTTTGGCCTCCTGCAACTTTCGTGAGTAGTCGCTTAGCTTCCAGATGAGTACACCATCGTTGCTTACTGACAGCTCCTCTAGATCACGCCGCAGCTCAGCGATCTCCTGCCGTTGACGGCCCACCAGGTTGCACATCATGGTCAGGTGGGACTTGGTGGTTTCCTCCAGGTGTCGGCCAATCACCAGTTTTGGGCACTGCAAGTGAGAGAGCAGTGGGCATTGGTAATCGAATACGAATAGTAAAAAGCAGTATGCAGCACTTTTCTGAGCTGTATTCAGAGCCAGCAAGTTAATTGTAAGAGTTACTTTAATACACAGGCATGGGAAGGTATTCACTCTGGTATTCACTCACAGCTGCTTAATTCGATTTTCTGGGTGCACAATTCAGTTTATGCAAATACTCTGTATACAGTCAAAAATGTAGTGTAAAGAGAGGATCTAGCATCCAAATAAAAAGCCACAGGTGCACTGGAAAGGGAAGAAAAGCAAGCCAGCAAAAACAAGACAAAAAATTGACTCATCCCTCAAAGATTCCGAATCCAGGCACTCTTGTGGACTATTCGCAGTTCAAAAGCCTTTATTCTGAGGGCTGAACACATGTAAAAATAAATAAATAAATAAATAAATCACCTGACACACTAACGCATATTGGCTTCAGCAAGCTTTCCAAAGCTTGAAGGTGCCAAAACTGAGTTCACATGTCCAAGGTTGCTAGATTTTTGTTGCACAGAACCAGCCAAGGCTTTTCAGTGTCTAGAGCACTGCCTTTAAACTCAGTGCCTTTAAAGCCCGTAAAATACAAAGGAAGAAAATGCAGAGTGAAGAAAGTAACAGTTTTTTCCTCCTTGCTATCAAATGTAATGCAATATGTAAGCAAGCGACAATTTAAACATGTAAAGTAAAAGGACTAAAATGACTAATACATGAATGAGAAGATGGCAAGCGTTGAAGTAATCTAATAGGAGTTTAGTATATTGCCAATACATATGTTGCTGCATGGATAGTCCTAGTTGTAATGATCACATTAATCACGGCAAATTTAGTAGAACTGAACAATATGGTGTCCACCCAATTATCCAACAGCTTATATAACAGCATTTGGTCCTCCATGTCCTATTACTGTGCACTGTATTTCTATACAGTGAGTTGACATTTAACTGTGTGCACAAATAACTGAAGCCATGAGATATTAAAGTAAGGTTAAGAAATCATGTGTTCATGGGATGGTATGCTATTTTATCATGCTTTTTATTCACTATTATGAGTTGTCAAATTAAGAATATAATACCAGTGTTTTTATTAATTGAGTATTTATTAGGCACATCTCTGTTTGTCAGATGTTTCCAATGTTGATCAATTACGTTAACTAGTGCATGCCCTTGTCTCTACATAGACGATGTCAATATTGTGCTAAATGTAATATTTTGGCACTGACATTGTGCTTAATACATCATAAAACATATTTATGTCAAATATAATCATATTTGTACTTCAGATGACAGGAACATCTATTATAATATGACAATTAAAAATAAGGAGTGAAAATACAGCACCAGTTAAAAGACTGGACACACCTAATTCACTGTTTTTTCTATTATTATTATTTAAATTATTATTAAAATAAAGTCTTAAAAAAAAAAAAAACACTTCATGTCTTAAAGTAATGATGGACTGTTTCATCTCTTTACTTAGTCGAGCGGTTCTTGACACAATACGGATTACTACAGTTGTCGAAAAGGGCTATTTAATGTAAACCAACACTACCTCAACACAACACAACTGATGATCTCAAACTCATTAAGAAGGGAAGAAATTCCACTAATGAACTTTTTTGTTTTATTCATTATATATTTTGACTATCTTCAGAACTAAAGAACCGTCTATATAAATCAGTGTAAACTTAGTGTATATTTTATCTCAGGGGTGTTTTCCCTTCAGTGCTGGAAGGTAATGCTGGGTCACTTTAACGTCACTGCTATGTGCTCAGCCTTCTCAACCCATATTGTGAAAATTGAGTGGAGTTGTAAATGTAAAACACAAATTCTTTCAGAGTCTCATGGCTCTTTTTTCTAAACATAATTTACATCCACTTTAAAAATAGACCAACATATGCAGTCACTTAAAGCTAGGAGACAGCTAGAATTTTTGTTCTTCTGCTTTTTAGTCAAAATCCAGCAAAATCCCAAAATGTTAACTGGAGTAGACTAATGTGGCCTAAAACAAAACTGTAGTGTAGTGGACTAAAAAGTTCAGGAAGAGAAGTGAGACTCACTCGATGCTTGCATCCAGCTTCTTTAAAGGGACAGAGCACCAACGCACTGCCACAGCTTTCCTTCACATGGGTTGCAAGATCTTCACGGGCAATGTTAGGGGCGCCACACTGGTTTGGGCATTGAACTGGGAAACGTGGGCAGTGGTACTGATGATTCTATGAAAAAGAAGACACGTTAGTTCCAGTTGTCATTAACATTATATCATATTCACATTATAGCAGCTGGTAACACCACTCACTGTTTTTTCCACTCTTTTTAAGTAAATAAGACAAAAGTGCCTTGTCATGGAAAGCACAAAGTCCTCAGTCATGGAGAGTTTTGGGTGTCAGAAAACTTACTGAATGGTACAAAACACTAGCACTGGAAATTCCTTCCATAAACAGCAAACAAAACTCCCCTTTCAGAATTATACATTTTTTATTTGGTTAATAACAACCTGTTTATTTAAAGATATTTTAACCTTGCATGTGGAGGGTCCCTCATACAAGTCTTAGTAGTTACTATAAGAAATGATCATTAAAACAAGAGCCTTAATATAAGCACATGTGATTTTCCATGCAGGCGGCACGGTGGTGTGGTGGTTAGCACTGTCGCCTCACAGCAAGAAGGCACCCAGGGTGCCTTTCTGTGTGGAGTTTGCATGTTCTACCCGTGCATGTGTGGGTTTCTTCCGGGTGCTCCGGTTTCCTCCCACAGTACAAAGACATGCAGATTAGGTCAACTGGCTACTCTAAATTGCCCATAGG
>JAQQZR010000003.1:12894424-12916025 GCA_030068235.1 Notoglanidium macrostoma | reverse complement strand
GGTTTTCAAATCTGTGGCCTTATATAAGAAATGTGTTGTTTTTTGTTCAAAATGTTCAGTTTAATCCAGGCCTAGGGCTCAAACTCTAGCACATGCTTCCTCTGAGACACGAGAAGATGACCACCACGTCTTTTCCAAACTGCTGCTCATACTGCGTCACAGCGCACAGTGCTTATGAATTGTCTTGCACTACTCAAGTGAACAGTTTTTATTGACTCGCAGTGAGGGTTGTTTTCCACTGCAGGGAAAGCAGACATATTGTGAAAAGACAGAATGTCTACCAAAATGTTGAAACACTCTTATGGAGCTATTTTAGATTTATTCTTTGGTTACTGAGGTGATAAAAGATCAATTACAGTGCATTTCATCAAGTCGTGCATGCATTAACATGTTCTAGGAACAAATAATTGTGTGAGAAGAGATCTTAACACAATGACTCATGTGAGGTCATAATCCTCATTCTCTCATAGGTAGCAACAAAAGTTCATGCTCTGTTGAAAAGGTGAAAGTTGAAAATCAGTCTGATCACAGTGATACAAGTGCTTAGTCCCTTTCATGTTGTTTTGGTGTGGACCAAGGTAAAACTGTGCTTTATAATGACACTGAACCTGGAGGAGGACTGTGACTCCCAGTGTTGGGCAGACCAGTTGGCTTAATTATTTTCTTGTGTACAGGTTGAGCACCAAAGCACAGGTTGCGTGTGAAGACAGGGGTCAAAACTGACCAGAACAAAAACCAATTTTGACAGCTCTACACCAAACAAGGTAAGGTAGGTGTGAAGGTACCCTGAGAAAAGGTATTACTGGAACAAAAGGCTTGAGTGATTAGTAACCCAAATAGCCTGTTTTCACTCAAAAACGCATGCACTACCACTGCACATATTCCAAAGTCAAGACAAGAAATGTTCTTAATGTACCTCGAAGGCCTCGCCGGTGAACTCGCTGCCGCAGAACTCACACTTGACCTTGCGCTTGGGGCAGTCGTGCTGCAGGTGCTCGGGCAGGTCGCGACGTGTCAGCTTGACGCTGCAGCGGTTAGGGCATGGGATCACATTGAATGCACAGGTAGAGAAATGGCTCTGTGCAGGAAAGCAAAACAAAGGCAGGTTCAATACACATTGATCTATTTTAGTCTCATAAAACCCGGGTGTTCATATTTACAGTCAGTGTTACACTCGCATATGCAATGGAGAGGTTGAGGAATAAACAGGAGCAGAAAGACAGAAGAGATGAAAATAAATACTATTATTTAAGAATATATTAATGGATTACAATTTCACAACAATCGTATAAGGTTTTCATAACTATAAAGGGAACTAAATCAAAACAGTTCTTGGTAATTCATAAGCACAGATCAAAACTCAGTAAAAAGGAAGAAAAGAAGAAAAAACAGAAGAGGAATACATGAGTGATGGGGTGAACGGACCTGCAGCTGCTTCATTTGGCCGGTCCAGCGACAGCCTTCCTCACTGTGGATGCAGCGGATAGCTAGAGCCAGGATCTGCTGCTCCAGCTCGGGGTCAGGGTAGATCTGCAGAGCACAACCGAAGTAAAGGAGATAGAGACTATTTAGCACTCTGCACGTGTACACTAATAATACTTGGACAGAAAAGCTACATGTACAGGTTGTACAGTAAAAACAAATTAATTAGAGATTGGAAGGGAGAGTGATAAAAAAACAACTTGCCCATTAGCTGCCTAGCTGAGTAGTGAGAGTTTTTTTAATTTTTTTATTGTATTTTGTTTTGGTTTCTGACAGACAACTCCAGAATTATTGGCACCCTTTGTGAAAGTATGCAACTGATATCTTTGTAATAAATATGCGCATGTTTTTTTTCCTTCATTTTTTTTTTAAAACATATCACTTTTTTTTGACCCAACAGCTCTGGCTTTTAATTTTGTAAGACATGATTTTAGGCTTTCCAGGATGACTCACAGTGATCGTGTTTTAGCTACAGGCTGAATAATGCTACTTGTATCATTTTTTCATTTCTTTCTTTTAACCAAAAAGAGTTACATGAACAGTTATATAAATGTGACATTATAACAGCTGTATTGTGTGTTTGTAAGGAATAGAGCACAATAGATTGTGTGATGTACTTCCACCCTGAAAAAAAAAAGAAAAAAGGAAAGTACAATTCCCTTCATCCTGAAGACTTACTTGTGCTGGATCAGCTCTGTGCAAGTTATTACTATAGAAATGATGTATTAGAACAAGAGCATTAATAGATAACTGAAACTTCTGTCAAAGCCATGATGAATCAACACTTCAGACCAATAGGAATCAAGAAGAGTGCTGTTGTACAAACTGTTAAACTCTCTGCATAATGTTGTGCCCTTCTAAATAAGCTACACCTATCAGTAAGCTAATAAAAGTCCAGTGAAGAGGTCACAAAACAGAAGACCTGTGTTCTGGAAAACTGGAAAATAACTGCATTCAATGCAATGTTTGGATGATTACAAAAGGCCTTTTGATTAACTCGGTGTTTCGTTAAATTATTTATTACGGCAAAGTTGCATCTAAATAATATTCACTTTTAAAGTACTATAGACAGGGGGTCAAACTGTGACCAAAATGGTGTGCGAGTTCAATTTTCCCGTGGTCACATTTGAGAGAGTGTGCGATGATCAGGCTGTTTATTCACACTGACTCACGCACAAACGAACATCTATCAAGATAATGTCAGAATACCACACAGACACTTGCCTGTGGGTTTTGTGTCTGACGACCTGTTCTGAACTGTGCCAGCCAGCTGGGGACAAGCTATTTGGATACAATAGCAGACCTGACTTTCTGAAAATGTTGTGAAGAAGAAGAAGAAGTTGCAGAGAACTGGCGAGTTACTGAGCAGAGTAGCATGTTTTAAATTGCCACAGCACATGCTGAGAAGCCTGCAAAGACTAAGCTTTCTATTTTGCAACTCCCAAAGCAACAGGATGATGGAAAGACACATGGTTCATTCGAGAAATCGTAAACAAGGTGAAAGTATTGAGTCACTCGTCAGTGATTTGAGGATCAAAGCTAAAAGTGACTGACGAGCTTATCTGGAACCAAAAACGTGTGTGGCATTACCAGCGACTCTTTAAGGAAACCTCTGTTGAGAGTTATCACTTGGAAAAAAAAGGGTGCGACCAAATCACGTGCTGGTGCACTAGTGCTACCAGTGTTAAGGTTAGTCTGGAGCCCTGGTAGACACACCACTGTGCTGCAAGCAATGTTCCACTTGTGGATTAATAATTCATTACATTTTTTGTGTCAATGAGGTCTTTGGTGCCCTAAAGGGTTATAGTTATTTATTTAATAGACCAGTTATTTAAAGGACTGTGTTGAATCCACATATCACTAAAACACATGTTAGTGTTGTGCTGGGTGATTTTAACTGTACAGGGCTACGGAGGGCTTACCTGAGACCAAGATGTCCTTCACACAAGACACTAGCTGGTCAAATATGTATGTTTAAAGCAATATTCAGTTTAGGAAAGTTGCAGAGTGTATTATCAAGAACAAGGTCATGACAGTGTGTGTGTGTGTGTGTGTGTGTGTGTGTGTGTGTGTGTGTGTGCATGACTTGGTGTGTTTGCTGCGCTTGCTGTATTCTCTTCTTGTCTATATAAACATGAAGAAGGATGAGGAAATGCTCTATCCAATCAGTAACTAAGTTCTAAAGTTTACTGTCTGAACCTGACTTCATACTGTTCAGAAATGCTTTTTTAAGACATTAAGGGATCTTGGCTCAGGAGTATGTTTTAGCTATTTTAGGCTTTATAGAAACTAGGTTTGCAGGGTAGATAGCAAGAAGGAGTAATGTGTGAATGTGTGAATGTATTTGATTAGACGAATAGTGGCATTCTCGAACATGCAGGTCATCTGAAACATCTTCACTTTGCTACACCAGAAAAATTGAAACTCAGGTCCCAGCCAATTTCATACTAGTAGTCAACAGCCAGAAAGGTGGGGTTTCTGTTTAGGAAAACAACTTGTCCAAATTGACCCCACCCCTGACCTCATCTCCTCACTATGCTGGAGATGTGTGGAGATCCAAGAAACATCCAGAAACATTCTGCCTACTGAACACGCCTGCACAGGGACATGAGGAGATGACTAAGAAACCAGTGGCCTTCTTGTGAGTTACTAAAGTATATAAATGCTGCATTCGTGATACCTTTTCTGTGGTAATTTGCAAACTATAATGACGTCATTTCCCACCTCGGCATGTTCGATGTGCAAAGCGGAGATAAAGCATGGACACCTCCACAAAAGTGTGTCTTTTGTTTGCTCTGTCACAGCAGGCAAAGCTCATAAAAAGCTACTTTAAACAGCCATTACAGAGTGGCTACTGGTGCTGTTCTAATATAGTGAACTTCAAACGTTTCTGCGACATTTTGCATTGAAATTGCAGTACAGCAAAAAATAGCTTAGCAACCAGCTAACATTAGTTACACATCCATCCATTATCTATACTACTCATCGGTCAGGGTGGTGGGGGAGCTGGAGCCAATCCCAGCTCACCTCGGGCAAGAGGTGGGGTACAAACTAGGCAGGTCGCCAATCCACTGCAGGGCTGATAGCAGTTACATGAGCGATAACTCTAATGTTAATGAGTATCTTCACAAAAGTAGAGTCAAGGTAATAGATTTAAACCAGTTCTGTGCCTACATATTAATTGAGCTAAAGCTAATCTGTTATAAACTAATATAAAGGTATTGAAGGGGTCATTCACACTGCAGATGTTAGTTGAGAAAACTACCCCAAAATGAGTTGAGTTTCAAGTTGACGGGCATTTTTGGTTGCTTTTACCGGTTGAAAGCAAGGGATTACTAGTAACTTCACCTCGAACACCACAAAAGGCTTTAACTGAGAACATGTGAAATCTATTCTGAATATAGGTTTCTTTATCTGTTACAGAAATGATGAAATTAAGTAACAAAAGAATAACTTGCATTTTAAATTCTAAAGGCCATTTGTTGCCACAATGGTCCGGTCCAATTAAACGCTTAAAAAGACTTACTCTGAAACAGGCCAAAACTCTAATTAAAGACATAGGGGTGTAGTGCAAGATGATCCAACAATGCAGGTTGTAATTTTCTCCTATAAATAGACTGGAGAAAGTGCTGCTTTTGTGAGGAAAGTCTTTAGATAAATCTCCCAGAAATAACTTGGGCTCTTTTTTCCCTTACCACAATCTCCCGCACAACCACATCTAGAGCTCATTACCGTTTTCATCTTGACATCATGACCACGTTGAGCAAACAAAGAGCTAGCATTAAATCATCGATGAAATTCAGACTTATTCATCCAGAGTTCCACGCAGTGACATTTGCCGCGCCATCCGGGAGACTGCATTCTTTGCTTTAGCAGAGGCATATCAAACTGGAGAATAATTGAGATGATTCATCCAGTATTCTCTCTCTAAACACCTCCTCATCCTACATCTGCCCTCCTACTTCCATATCTGATATTCCCAGGTTAATAAGAGGATGGTGGGTTAGTGTCGTTTGCAGACTGTTGCTGAGAGTCTCACTTCCTGAAACGACAAAATGCAGCCTGTGTTTGCTGTGTCTCCAAGCCTGCAGTGTTCCCTCTTACCTTGGGCCGTAATCTGATTAAAGCAGCATAACGATTGGAGGAAGGGACCAAAAGGCAAGGACTAATGCTTGAGAATGGCATGAAAGTGCAGTGCAGAGTGGGGAAGGGTTGACTGATTTACCTTGGCGTAGTCCAGGGGGAGCTGGTCCTCTGGGCACTTGAACACCCCCTCACTACAAACAGAGCAAGAAACACACATTAATGTTATCCTGACTGTGTGGCAGCACATGTATTGGTTATGCACAGACAATTCTGTACTTGTATGAATGCAATGGTTAGTCAAATCAACACAGGCTCAGAAATTTGCTGAGCCGAGTAATCAAAGGCCCGATAATAAATGGCTCTATTCCCAGCATGCCTTACTCATGACCAATCACCAGCACATCTAGATTATATTCTCTGAACAGTGTGTATCTATAATTTAATATTACATGTAATATTAAATTATAGATATCTATATTTTATCAATGACTCCACTCTCACTTAAAACGACTCTTGATTATATTTCCAAAATAATAGCATGAGGTTTGTGCTTTGCGTCTTTCGCACCATAGAGAAATGATTACACGGGGAGGGTCAGGCTGGACTGGAAAGTGAAGGTTTTTTTGCTGGAGCTCTTTTTGACAGTGTGAGAGATAGAGAGAGAGATAGAGGGAGGTGTGTGTGTGTGTGTGTGATTTAGGGTCAGCTTAGACGGGTGGAACAGCTCATTTGGTGAGGCTCCTCTTGCAGTGTAGCCTGTTAAGGGCACTGAAATATTCACAATGGCAAATACTGGACGTGACAGTAGACTTAAGTAGCGGTAGAGGTTTGTGCATCTGTGTGTGTGTGTGTGCGCGTGCAGCTTGTTCAGCCCTGTCGAAAATCTAACTGCCCGTCTGTGGAACTGATTTCTAAAGTTTAAAAGTTTGTGTTATGTGACTCATGTCTGATACTGACATTTGCTAAAGCATGAGTCAAGCAAGAGCTGGGTAAAGCACGAAGTAGCAACATTATTTAAGTATAATGAAAGGAAACAATCACTATATTGTGAGTACGTCTGAAAAGGGAAAACGTGACAATGAACACAGCATTTCAGTGCAGGGAGTAAATGAGATTCTATTAGGCTGGAGGCTACATGTTTCAGGCTCATGAGTCTTCACAAGGAGGTACTGTGAAGGAGGTCTCTGGCTAATGAATGGACTTTTTCCTGACATCCTTGCCACCCTTTAATGCAATAAATAGACAAAAAACAATAAAATCGGCAGTTTGAGATCTAACGAGCACGAAGAAGCCTACAATGCTCCCATTGAGTCTCAAGTGTCCTTAATCTGCTGGAACTGAAATGTCACATGATGAGGGCCAACACAGACACAGGAAGCCTCCAGCTTCATCGGCCTGTTGGTGAAAGCTTACTGCATGCCTTCATTCTGCTCCATTAAGGTTACTGTGTCACAAGGCCACTGGGTGAGCCATTAATACCCACAGTGGGGTCTAAAAAAAGACCAATCAATTGTTTAGCTCACTTAATGGATGTGCTGCTGAATGAAGCAGCTTATTACTGGTTCACGGGACTCGCCTGTTTAGGCGAGTCTTCTTGAGATTAGCTTGTAATTTAGAGATGGATCCAAGACCCCTGCTGATGCGCACTCATACAGAAAGTCAGCTGACAATGTGGAGAAACGAATGTCCCATCAGCTTAGAGACAACTCAAAAAATTAGCTGAATGCCAGCTCAGCCAGGAGACTAGTCACTGCTTAGTGTCCATGAATTACGATTAGGACAAAAGGAACAAGAATTAACAACAGCCCCTTACCTTGCCCCTGAGGAGATGAGTAGGAGACAAATTAGTAGCCTGGGACAAGAAGATTGTGTGTTCGGATCTTACATATTTGGTTGTATGTTTTAGGGCTGGAATGTGTCGAAGCATTACACAATGTACACTCAACCCCAATTATGGTGACTCTCACTCCGATCGTCCAAAGTTGGGCTGCTGTGGTAGGCCTTATGGGTTTTATAAAATGTGCAGAGCACAATTTTATTAGGTCTCTGTTTAAAGAATGCCCACAATTTGGACGATCAGGTTCAGACTTTTTGAGATACAGTCTCATTTCCAGCACACCCGCAAGCAGGAGCCGTCTTGAACGTGTGACGCACTCCACACAAACAGACGTATGGAAGTAATCAACATGACCGATTACGCAGCCTTAGTAGGTTAAATCAAAATCTGCTTTACGGTGACGGGGTGCTCGTTAGTGCGGCAAGTATTGCAACGCACTAATCGGTCTGAATCGCACCGTCTGCTGCACTACGTAAATCGATGGATTAATTCGCTTGCATTGAGCACATACAGCCAAGAATCATGAATCTTGAATTTGGAGACACGAACAAACCCAAACAAAACAAAGCCTTCATATAATTCTCCTGACTCCACAAAACACGGTCAGCTTAACCATACGGAGAAAAAATAAAGAAGCTTCCTAGATGCCAATAATATCATTTATGCACGACATGAAGAGAAACACCGCAGCCCATAGCCAAATGGTGACCAACGACTTGCTCATTTTTTTGCCAAGGGCAAAGCACAATGTGTTACCTCTGAAATGTTCTTTTAATTTTTTTTATACATTAATTTATACACTAGCTCACCATACTTTACTAGATCATGCTAACCTATTTGATTAACCAGGCCACTGGAGCTTTCACTTGCCAATGGGCGGGCTAATGGATTTATGACTTGTTCACCCCTGTACTTCAGATAAAACTGCAGGTGCTTGTGTCTTGATGGCCAAAAGCAGGTTTTTAGGAGAGTGTGGTATAACAGAAAAAGACAAGGAGACCTCAACACTCTGTAAGCAGTTACTGAGAACTGAAATAAATTATATGTAATAAGCAAGCCAATTCCATGGGGCCAACCTATGTGACTACTGTGGCTATATTAAATATTCAGATGTCATGCTGGCAGACATGACAGCTGCTCTGTTGCATCAGGGACCAGCAGAGGAACACGACAGAGGATGACACCTGCAGGGTACCTTCACTCTCCCAGCACCCAAGCCTTCTTCATGAATGATGAGAAATCACTGCAGATGGTCACAGCACTAGATCAACAAAGCATTCGATTCAAACCGTAGGCACATGGATCATAAGAAACAGCCAAATTAGCAAAAATGTAGCGTCTATAAAGGCATTGTGCCATGGATATCGTTTTTAATATCTGCTTTTAATCCTCCACTCTTTTGTGGTCTCTCTTATTGTGGTGCCTGAAATTCTCTGCTGTGCCCCAAAGCAGACTTCAGAGAATCCTCCGATTCTTCGCTGCTATAGATGTGGACAGCCATCACAACACTGCACGAAGACTCATTATACTGCTTTTGACAGATGGTCTAACAGAGAAGTGGCCAATTGTGACGAAGCAGTCTCAATAAAAGAAGCCTTAGCAAACGGCCCAGTAAAATCTTATGTTCTTCGATTCTGTTTGAGCTTTTGCTGACACATTCTGGCTACTTACAATACAGACGGAGGAATTCAAAGGAGTGGATCGTGAGTTAATTGAGGACACTGAATCATCCACAATGCCAGCTCTTTCTCAGCTGTACTATAGTGTGAATTGATCGTGGTTTAATGATCCTACGGACATCCCTTTGGAATTTACATACAACATACAAACAAAACCTTAATGTAGCCACTGTTTATCCTGCTTCAGTCTCGGATGCACACATACTATTCCTGGTATTCAGCTGAAATTCTGGTGAGGTGTTATGGGCATGGGAAAGGTGGAATCTCTAGTTTTCAATAGTTGGAGTGGTCAGTGTGTGTGTGTGTGTGTGTGTGTGTGTGTCTGTGTGTGTGTCTGTGTGTGTGTTGAATGTGAAGCTTGAAAAGCTCCCAGTATTGGGCATATTACATCACCGCACACTGTTATCTGTAGTGACAATTGCATGAGTGGAGATTTTTAACTCCTGATTTAAAAGGAAGTGTGTGTCAGCAGAAACATGTGTTTGCACCATGTGTTCACACTAGCAAGTGACAAGTCTCTGATGTCGCGCCACGTTTGTCTCCTGTGGGTGTTCAGTGTCCAGTTCCAATACGAAATGCTCCAAGTCAGAACGTATACAGCCTGTTGAATTTTTTTTTTGTTTTGTTTAAAATGCATTTGAATATTGTAATAAACCCTAGAAAAAAACTTAACCATACTGTTACAAGCTGATCTTCCATTTTTCCAACAAAAACTGAAACATTTACAACCAAGCCAAGGAAGTCAATTGTGAAGGACAAATCACACTTCTGTGTTGAATCTACACCGTAGGTATGGCGTAGCGGCGTCCCCTGCGCTTTAGCCTCACACACACCTCCACTAAAATGTGATGGCTCTCATCAGGATTTAACTCTTCAGTGTCATAAATAACTGGCAGAACATTAAGGAAATCTCAATTTGAATGTTGCTTGTAACTGCTACTCGGTGTAAAGAACTTTCACAGGAAATGAATGAGTTGCTGTCACGTTGGCCTTTTCTAATGTGAACACATGGATAGACAGCAGGAATCTTGCTTTTAGCCTGTATACTCTTCACTCATTTGACATTTGGTGAACAACAATACAGCCACATTACATTTTGAAACACTGCCAATTAGGGTTATTAGATTTTTCAGTATGTCTAGTATCTGTAATTGACTCTATTTGACTTGACATCTCAGGACTGCAACTACTGTTGTCTTAAAATGCCAATCTTTTAGGAACCTAAAAGAGTTTTAGGAAGACAAAAGGTTTAGGTACATTTCCAAAAGAGGAACTGTAGGTGCTTTTAGGTCTTGGGCCATAGTATCCAGGAACCATTTTAATTTTAATTACTACAAGTTCCATCTAAATACTGCTATTAAAAAAGTGCACCCTCTGGAACAGGAAGTTAAAGGGTAGATGAAATCTAACAGCTATGAAAATAATTCATTTATTTTCCTACAGTGGAAACTGACCTGAGATCAGACATCTAAACGGCAGAAACACATAAGCAACATGTATTTCATACTCTTTTGGCAGCGCATACAACACATGATATTTTGACTGCACATGGAGCAGAATAATTTGGTTGTAGCTTCATAATGAGTAAAGATTTCAATTGACAGAGCATTTAGATCCTTCTGGTGAGAGAACAGGCGGCTGATTACTCTCAGTGCAGGTTTCTGTCTAAACACCATGACGCGTAATGCGCTTGCCATTTGAAATTCAAAGGGAGCTCAATCACTCGCGTTGACATAAGTGACACCACAGGTCGCGCAGGTTCACGCTTACGCCATAGTACTCCGCTCCTTGCACTTCTACAGTGAACACTCACTGTACTGACATTTGAGAGCGCCATCACCATCTGTGATCGAATTCACACAGCCTTCCATGCTATAAGGTTGGCAAAATATCTTTTTTTCCCCCCACATGTCAGCTTTCTTTAATATTAGTGATGTAGACTGTTTGAGATTGTTAAGGCTCAGATGTGGTGATGCACATGAAAACACACCACACTGACACTGCTCCTAACATTACCGTAACCATCCTGCTGAATACTGTAAAGAAGACCACACTGTTCAATACTGCTTTAAGGCATTAAATCTAAATTAACATACTTTTCAGGATCACAGAACTAAGCGGAGCGGTCACTGAAACATTCAAGAAAGTGATTTCGCATAATGGCCCCAAGTGCAGACACTGCACCGGATGACCAGCACACAACACCTTCAGCAATAAAACACTCCGAGCGCTGCAACCCGACTTTTATGACCTGGGCAAGACTGAAAGAGTGATTGAGCTAAAGAAGAGAGTAGGGACGAGCAACATGACAAAATATATCATACTGAAATACTTTGAACACATTTATGGTATAAGTGTCACAATATGTTAATAATAATAGAACTATAACAAATTTGTAAAAATTGGAAAATCTTTTATGATACTCGGATATAAATGATCATAATAACAATATTGTATTGTGATGTTGCTCAGGCAGTTCAGTTATTTTCTTTTTCCGAGCACAAATGCCTAAACGAATGTACAGTTCACGGTTCAATGGAAAGCATGCACCTCAAACACTCGGCTAATTCTAGGTCAGGGACAATGGCAATGTGCTGCATTCAAGAAGCAGAGAAATCAATTCCGTTTCATTACGTCCTGCTGTATTTACTGAACCAATCTTCCTGATGGAGCTGGAGCATGTCATGCATGGCTGAATACCTCGATTCAGCCTTCCTTCTGACAGTCGACACCAGAATTCCAGCCTGGGACAAACCGGAATTCTTTTCATGCAGTAGATCTTTGGGAAGATTGGAGGTAGAAAAGGCTTTTAGTTAAGGAGACATTTATGCTTTAGATGCTCGTCTCTTTGTAGGTGTGAAATGTTTCCACCAAATTGAAGACAAAGTGTGAAACCTCACAGCTCCTACTTTCATGACCACCTTCTCTTCTTTATTCCTTCCCTCTGACTCTTGTCTTTCACACCCCCACCCACTCCCCAAACACGTGTCCTAACACACATGCACACGAGAAACAGCGGGGAAATAATCAACAAATTGGTTGAGACAGGATCATTTTTTCCTCGTTTGATTACGGACAGCGTGTCGAATGTCAGTGGCAAGGCCTCTGTTCAAAAGTGCAAACGCTGTGAGGGCATGCAGTGCATGGGTGATCCTGGAGAAGGCCAGCACTCGGCTGAAGAGCTCAGAGAAAACAAGACCGGCCGTATGAGCATGGCACTTCAAAAGGTGTCACTGATCCCTTCTTAAACAGCAACAAAAGGAGTCTCAGCCTTCAGGATCCTAACTCAGACGGAGAGGCAGCACATGGGCGTCTCAGAAGGGATTTCAGAGAGATTTGAGCCCTAAATATAAACCTGCAGGCATTAGAGCCATTTAAAAGTGCAGTTTAGGTTTTCAGAAACAGGAAGTCCTGTTTGTCTCAAATATAGGACTGTTTTATTTATATTTTTCCTGGATTGAACAGACCAGGAGGGGTTATATTTAAATGTTGGCATGGTAAACAGGTGAATGGTCATTTAAATATTTCCAGCTTATATAATTCAACATCAGAGACCTTTCCATTCCTGAAACGTCTCTGAGAACATTGAAACATTTACGTCTGCTGTAAACTTAACAAAAATATCCGTGCATTTTTCATGCTCATAAAATTTCATAAATATGGCCGTGGATGTTTGCTGTAATCCATCTTGACAAGTGCACACACCTACATTAGAAGCATTCGCTTTCTATACGGATGGATAAAATTGTTTATTTTATAATTGCAATTTGCTTGATTAAAATAGAATAGTGAACTGTCCATCTAGCCATCCATTATCTATACCGCTTATCCATCAGCACTGGAGGGAAACCGGAGCAATCGTGGCACACTTCAGACGAGAGGCGGGGTACACCCTGGACATGGTGCCGGTCTATCGCAGGGTTAGTACAGAAAGGAACAGTCATTCACGCTCACATTCACATCTAGGGTTAGAGAACTGGTTATGTGAAAAGGAAAAAAAAGTTCTGTAGTGCAAAAAAAGCTACTGGTAACTGTTACTGGCGAAGCTGAATTATTTTAATCATACAGTAGTGCGGCTAAAATAAGCAGTGAAGCTAGCAACATTGCTACTTGTAGCTAGCTATTCTCAAAAATTAGTATGATACGTTCCATGAAAATTCCTGGAACTGTAGGAGAAGCTGTAAGAGAAGACTTTCAAAATGACCCGCACTGCATACTGTTTCTCCAGCACAACAGTTTCAACAGTGTGACAAAGGACACACACAGTCATGCTTATGTGTGTTGTCACACAGCAAGAAGGCATCCTTTACTCTTTAACATACGGTCAGCTCCATAAATATCTGGTCATTCTCAAAGCTTTCATGACTTTTGTTACCGATTACAGCATTGGAGTTGAAATTAAATAATGAATATGAGCTCAGATGATAAAGGAATAACACACACATGGACGAGCGGAGTAGCCAACTGTCCGTTTACTTTTGGTCCCTCAAAAGGCTGGGGACCAGATATAAAAAATGCGGTAATTCTTACATTATTCACCTGAAATGGATGTAAAAAAATACACTTTTATTAAGGTCAAAAACCTGCACCATATATTTTCATTTTTAAGTATTTAAGTTCAGTAACAGTAACTTTGTCAATGTCCAAATATATAAAATATTTATGGATCTGACGTTATGAGTTCTGCCTTGATTTGCCTCTGTAGATCACCTGGTAAACAGGGTGTAGTTTTGTTGTGCTCTTTCACGCAATGCAGGATCCATGGAATGACTGTTTTTCCTTATTAAAGCGTGACCCAGCATGTGCTAGCTGGAATAAACCACGATTCCTAGGTTCTAACACACCCACTTTCATCTTAAATACCTGTTCGTTGAGGGCTTTATTTTCTAAACCACTGTGGGAACTGTAAGAAGAATGAAATGTCATCACCTGAAAAGCATGAAATAAAAAAGTATTAAAGCAGCCACAAGTCATTGGTTTAACTCCCAGTACAGCATGAAGCGGAGGTCCGTTAGCATGGCAAAGCTGATGAATAACCACGTTCTGGAGCGTTTTATTCTTCTCATACCACAGTAATTCACCGCTAACTATTTATTTATTACAGAATGAAACTTTTTATCCATTTATATTGAATATCGTGAAACATCTGCTAATCAAGTTTGTTCCTGTATTCACTTATGTTATAGCAGCTATAAACAGCCATTCCTGCATCAGTCTCTCTTTTTCTTTCTCTTGATTTAAATAAGACAAAGATCTTTAAACACAAATCTCTCCATCCTAAACACTGTCCCACTGAAAGCGGTGACACTTCAGACTCCATCCATAAATGCTAAATTAGCATCTCCTAAAGGAAAATTCAGATTATATGTGGGTCAGAGTCCTGATTATCCTCAGCGTTCCTGTTGGTGAGTTAATAAATCCAGACAATGACTTCAACCAGCACTAACCTGGTTTTTATGGTTAAGAGTATACTGGAAATGTAATATAAAAAAAAAAATTCAAAATAACTGTATAACGTAGAATTAATATAGAATTAGGTTCACATCATACATACGTTGCATGGTCAGCAAATTTGCGGGATTTTGAAGGATAGCTGTGAAGAACTGCTCATCCAGGTGCTCGGTGGAGGAGGGGGGGGGGGGTAATCAACCACACCCATATATTGCTGCCTTTGTGTCAAATGATTGTCTTCCCTTTCCTCATTTGTTTAGAAAAAAAGAAAATACAAAATCACAGCTTGAAGTGAGTGCTATGCAGAACAGTTGAACGGAAAAAGATTCCTGCGAGTCAGTTAGTTAAAAGTTGTTCAAAAGTATGGAGCGTTTCGGAGGAAGTTAATGATTTTGCTCGTTATCGTCAGCCGAGTCACAGGGTGCTGGTAGATGCCACAGAAACGCTGCCACGCACACAATCTCTCATGAGTCATTTCCACCATCCTGAATCTCCCGCCTCAAAACTTTCTTCCTTCGCTGCTGCTGCCTTCTTGATTAAAATGGTTTATCAATTTATCAAACTATATTCTTCAAACCAGAAAGTGGACAAGTACTCAATAATCTAAATGCAAGATTTGCTTCAACTGCCAAGGCCATGGACCCAGAGAGGGGGAAAAAAAAAAAAAAGACACGGTGATCATTTATTTGTCAGCACACTCAGCCCAGCCACTGATTGGCTGCAAGCACGGCTTTAGTGGCCATGGTAACCAGGGAAGGTGAGGTCCTTTGTAGCAGAGAAAGAAGTGTGTACAACTTTGCTTGCTTGTACAGACATACAGCTGAGAAAATAATCACAAAGCTCCCACCTCTCCATCAGAGAGAGCCAAACAGGTAACAACTGCACAGGGGAGAGCCGAGTGAAGCGTCCGCCACCAAGCAACGCTTCAAAACCACCAATTTGTAAAAAAGCTCAGCTGTACACGTTTCTCTAACAGCGCTTTTGCCCAGGCAGTGCAGCATGGCACAGTGTGTTAACACATCCACAACACCACATTTTATTGCTAAATTTATTGCCAGGTGACCTGGACTAAACATCTGTGCCGAGTTTGGTTATTCAGGGACATGTAGGTGGAGCTAGAAAGAGTCAACACCATTGACTGGCTAGAATGGCTTTTTTGTAATATTTTAATGTCTGACAAAGTATAGTTTTGTTTCTACTAAAATCAGACTAAAGATCAGATTTCTTGCATTACTGCAACTTTCCGTTTTTAATGTTTGAATATAGTTTATCCTGTGAGGTTAACAAGCAAAAGCATGATGCATAAATAAGCTACATGCCTGGTTTTTAATTGATTTGCAAATTTTAACCCCCCAACAACAAGGTACTGGGAAGCAACTAGTGTTCTGGACCGCATTGTCCAGTGAAGCAGTGCTATGGTGTACCGTTTGTGGCTGTGAGATCAGCGCCTGCAAATAGTCCACAGATTTGCTTTAGAAAAGCACACAATGAAAACGCCACTCTGAACCTTTTCTTTGGCTGCAAAGTGTTCGATTAAGAAAGCAGGAAATTCATCAGCTAATGAATTAGCTGGAACGGTTTACTTGGGGAAGTCATGCTCTTCTTTTCTCTCACTGGATCAATGGTCTAGCTGCGTCACCTGCGGACAGACGCTCAGGCAAGTCAGAAAGCTGGCAGTGAGACAGACAGATGCCATATACACACTGATGTGCTTGACTGGGCTGCTAACAGGCCCACCTTACTTAACAGAATAGATCCGTTGTGCTTGGAAGGGAAGGAAGCCACCACAGATGCTCTTTTTTCTGAGGAACATGCTGGCAATAATTAGTGCACGCTTTAAGCGAGCTCCTCTGCCAGCACCTGTTGCAGCCTAAAAGAGGACCTTTCACAGAACAGGTGCCACTGAGCTGAAGCTGTACCCGTTCCCACTCAGCGCTCCTCCAGCTGCTCCCTCTTCCTGAGTGTGCACACAGATTCCGGTCATACTTGCTTATCAACTATGCAACACAACACCACTCGCCACTCGGACCATCCCCCCTCCGTTCCTCTTCAGGGCTAACCCACACTACTGCCTTCTGTCAAGATGTTTGCTAGCATGCAGGATATTACACGGCAAGGTAACTGCAAACTGAAAATGACAGTAGAGATTAATGGCTGATAGCGGTGTGGGAAGGTGGGCGTGGAGATCAGCTTGCAACAGCGCACATGAGCCACAGCACTGACCTGTACAGATGGACTGTGGGAGAATTGAATGCAACGGCTTCGTGCAGGTGTGACTACACCGGGGAGAACAATTCTGCCAGACTAGCAGATCCCACACACCGCCAGAGATCATAGGAATGAACTTTAGTTACTTGTCTGGCTGGAAGATATAATATAGATAACGTGATAAAATGACATCCTAACTATCTGTTCCGATTCATTAACTCCATTCTAACAGGATACTGATCACACAGTAACGTGTCTAATTTCCGTCCTGGATATTTTCCTCTGTTTTGTACACATTACATAAAGTAAAAGTACCATTACATAAAACATTAGCACTGAACTCATGGTTTTGCATATGTTTCTTGAACACGGAATTGTATTCTGCCACTCTCTTTGCAAACGTGCCATGATAGAAGGCACTTTGTGCATTATGAAAATGTTTTGAAACGTCTTAAAAATGTCTTGAAGTATTGCCATAGGACAGACATTGCCTGTCAAACATTTGTCAATTTCAACATTTCAAGTTAAATAGTACAGCAAGTAAGAAATAGTGAACTGAAGTGTTGAAGGAGGATTACTTTAAAAATGTATTCTGATAGAACTACTAATTACCTGATAACAAAAAGTAGTTAGTAACCTAATCTAACTACCACAAAATTACAAATTCAGAAAACTTTCCATTACATCAATACCAAATACTGTATGTGGATGATGACAGCATTTTCTCAGCTGGAAGGCAGAACTTGTACTGTACTGTTCACTTTTTCTGCTTTAAATACAAAATAATGGCAAGACTTTCACGCAGTGACCACATTTATGACAATCAAGATTAGCTCTGATTTCACTTGAGAGCAGAGTGGTGATGTGAGGCAAGGTGAAGTGTTATGTGCACATGTACATGTAATATATCATTGTCTTTTTAAAATATCATTATATATAATATAATATAATATAAAAAAAATACAAAAGATATTTATTAAAAATATTTATTTGCAGCATTTTAATCAGCACTACTACAGATCTTTTTCTTAACTAGGCTTAATTAAAAAGCAGGTCACTAATTACTACATTAGTGATGTTTATCATATAATCTGTCACAGTATTAGAATGTTATCAATGTTCATGTCGACCAAATGAGTCACTCAGACCCAAGGTAGCCTACATCATTTACTGCTCATCACTTACTTTCTTTAAAAGCACTCACGCACTTTTTGCAGCGGTGTTTCTGACTTTCAAGCCATGAGTTGTTGAAATTTTGAACAAACAAATTCTCTGACTGTTTCGCTCACTAAAACTCTCCAATGCCAAGTGAATTTTGCTTGCTGTGCGGGGAATCATTTTCAGTGTGTAGAGTTGACTCCAAAGATTCGCATTTGACTCTTTTCGGTGCCCGAGGAGCTTTTTGGGGTCGGCTTGTGAACCGAAAGCAGGATTGGAAAAATAGGCTAATATAACTTTTTACTTTTTTTCCAACTAATGGATTCAAATAGCTTCACTACTAACTGACAAAACTTAACAAAGGTGTTCTGGACGGTCCAAGCAGGAACATCACGCTTCTCCTCACATTCCCACAAATGAACGACAATATTACTTACATTAAACACAAGTTAAGTCACGAGGCCAGCAGGGTAGTGAAAGAGTTTCATACCGTAGAGAAAGAACATCACACTGATGGTTCTTCTTCACCACTTCACTCAAATATCTTTTTATGAAGTAACTGTTACTAAGTTATGAAGTTCTGTTACTCCCCATGCCTATATATATATATATATATATATATATATATATATAAATAAAAGTGGAAAAAGCTGATTTGCTGCACTCAGATTGGGTATTTGACGCACAAAATATACATTTGTCTTAATTCAAATAAATCTGTACTTACAATAACTTACTGTCTTGCAGTAATTGCTTCACCGAACAAGTTCACCCACACAGGATCTGAGCGTGTAAAATGAACACAATTTATGTATTTACTAGATTACTTCTTTTTCTTTTTTTAACGGCCAATAGTGGGTAAAACGTAACAGAACATTTATAAAGACCATCCATGTTTGACTGGCTGTGCGTACTTACTCTACAGCTCACCCCAGGTATCTGCTACTGTATTTTCCCATTTTTAACGGTTCTCTAATCCATTCTGGATTCCCACAAACTGTAAAACACAGCTTTGTTCCAGACATAATTCTCACAGCAGGGAAAATCTGATTTATTCCAATTATTAGACTATTCCCAAATTGCAGATTATAAGCCACCAAATCTGATTTATTTCCTTCGGACTGTGATTCCATTTGCTTGCATATTGATTGAATAACACCACCACATGCTGAGTAGGGCACAGACTCGGACTGTGGACTGCTGTAAATAGGAACAGTGTCAGCTGACTGTTCTCAACATATTCATGCAGGCAACAACAGCAAAGTACTACAAGTACTTACCTCCCTTCACCTGCGTTCATATTACTTTTTTTCTGTGATGTTCTTCTCATCTGTCTTGCAATCCTCCTGCCTCAATACGATGTCCCAAAAAAAAACGGACTGGACCCTGATTGAATGTCTAAGCACAGTCCAAGGGTGTCCTTCTCTTTTACAGCCGAGTGCTTCTGCTACTGTCGTGCATGCACTCCTAAAGATTAATAATAATGATCTGAGGCAATAGATAAGTGATTCAGAAGTGCATACAAGTCTAAACTACTCTAAAAGTGAACGACATGCTGCAACTGTCAGAGAAATTAGCACTAAACACGCGACTAATCTGCCTATAAGGTCTGTCAATGTTATTGTCTTATTCTTGAGTTCAACATGCAAATCTGTACATGCACAGTTCAGTCACACCTGAAATGAACCCCTGTTCAACTGTTAAATGCTCTCAGAGAGGGCTGGGGTAAAAGGCATACTGGTCACAGCATGTTCAATATGTAGAGTAAGGGTACTTTAGCGCATAGCTCAAATAACTCAAATAATAACGTTGTATTGCACTCAGTAAAAGGGAGGAAGGTTTGGACTTCTGGGCCTGTTCCAAATCTCTACAATGAGTGTCATATCTGTAAACCCCTTTACCAGCTGTTTGTACAAAAACCCAGCAGTTGTGAGGGTGTAAACAGGTGGTCATTAATGAAATGATAAAGTTTATGGCTTATCAACTTCATGCTTGGCTAGAATTCAGTATGGTCTGGATTTTGCTGCTAAGAATAAGATGTTTGTAATGAACACCACACCTTTAAAATTGGTAACATTTACAGACTTCCACAGAAAAAAGTGCACTGAATTTAAGGAATTCAAATGCGTGCATCAGTCCCACGGGATTGCATTGATACAGCATTATTTTATTATATATTTTTGAAACCCTGAATGTAATCAAACTCCATGCATTCATCTGAGCTAAGGACCGAACCTGGCTCGCTGCCATTCAGCAATATCCATATTATCACTATATCGCTATAAGTGTACTAACTGCGGTAAACTAAATCTATAGTTAAAGTTCTCATCAGTGGCAACATTCTCATGAGATTTTACATGAATCAGCGTTCACGTCAGATTATTCAATCAAGGGATTAAAAATCTGTTTAAATTAAATTAAGTATAAGCAATGAAATCACATTTTGATAAGAAATGTATTATTATTATGTAAACTGTTCATAATACAGTCTCTTAAATCTAACTGACCATATTCCAGTTTTTTACTGTAGAAACCTGGACAATTTTCAAAACGTCCAAATGAAATATGTGTGCAATAACATTCTCATGCTGCACATGGTCCTCTCGTAAGCTTGCAGCTGTGTGAATCCAATATCCAACTCTCACAGCTGGACCTGGAATTTCACTTTCCTTCCTCTACTTGTACGACTACTTTACTCCAGCGCTTATCCAATGAAACCATCCTCTGAAATCTAAACAATGCGAGTCTTTTGAGGAAACGTGAGCACATGCGCCGGATGGTCTTCGCATTTGCTTGTTCACTGTGCTCTGGACAATAAAACAGACAAGGCCAGGCAAAGGTCTCTGCAGAGATATCCTAATGAATGATTGGAACTGCAGCAGATGTGAAACACCTGGATTAAACTCTAAGCACTATTGGACTTTTGCATAGAAAGAGGCCAAAATTTCACATATTCATTAATCCATTCTGGTACAAGAAGTTCTTATATTGTAAAACAACACGCACCTTCTTTAAATTTATTTGACAAACAGAAATGATCTTTTACAGGTGCATTTCTCTGTTAACTGAAACCAGACTAAACTGTGCAAATATTTTTATGCTCCAAGATTCTACGGCACCACGAGATCTACATGTTGTATCAGCATCACACGCTATAATACACAGAGGTTAAACTCTGCTTATGAAATCGAGTCCTTTAATCACTGCACTGTTGAATTCTTAATTCTGATTTGAGTTCTAAAGTTGCTGATTAATGACAACAGCTGTGACAGTAATTCAGTAATTCACATTGAATGCGAAAGTAAATTTTATTTCCAAAGCATATGTATATACATATATACACTGCCTGTCCAAACAAAAGGTCACCACCTGAATTTAACAAAGCAAACAGGTAAGAGCCTCCCTTTGGATAATTACTGCATGGATGATTATGTTTCAGCTGGCAACAAGTAATTTAACCCGAACTGATGCAGGGAGCAGCTTCTCATTTCTTAAACAACCATGTCGGAAGACACATCCTGTGGTCGTGGAAAAGATGTTTATCTGTTTCAGAAGGCTCAAATTACACTGAATAACAAGGTTTTTGAAAAGTCTTGCTTCCTGAAAAGGTTTTGGCTGAATGCGACAGGTACCTACTGGGTATGCACAAATATAGTTTTGGTTTTACTGCATCACGTAGGAACTCTGAGAAATAGACATT
>JAQQZR010000003.1:12877674-12894324 GCA_030068235.1 Notoglanidium macrostoma | reverse complement strand
GGGAGAGAGGGAGAGAGAGGGAGAGGGTCGGTGAGAGAGGGAGAGAGAGAGGGAGAGAGGGGGAGAGAGGGGGAGAGAGAGCAAGTGATAATGAATGTGATAACATGATCTTGTTTCATGGATGCTTCATAACATTAAAAAACACATAAAAAGTACACACACCATTCATTATTAAATAAAAAAAGTTAACATTGGCAAATTGCCATGGTATAAGATGAATAAAGCACCGCACCCTGTTGTCATTAATGATTTTAAACAAGGTTGAAGATGTCCATCAAAAATGTGACCTAGACCTTTTCCATTATGGACACATTGTCATTGATAAACTGCTGTACATGTGAACAGCAGCACTGAGACTCATTCAGTGCTCAGCGCCAGGTGGCCCAGTGGCGGCAGTGGAAGTAGCAGTGGGACAGGATGCAGTCATCCTTTCGGCAACCTCATTCGCACATTTCCTGATATGAGGCATCCCAGTTGGCAAACCCCACTCATTTGGTTCAGCCAGGGCAAAAAGGTCACGTCCCCACCCTATTCATTCCTCAACAGAGCCACTAGCCATCTGAATGGCAAGAGACCATTTTACTGCCCTCAGTAGAACAGGTCTAAATAGACAGAGGTCAATTCATGTGGCGTTTAATGGTGACTGATGCCCTTCTTACAGATGGCTTTAGCAGGAGAGAAGTGAACCTTTCTTTTCCAGTTTGCCAGTCGCCAATTAGACCTTTCTGTCCCGCTTGAACTCATCCTTCCTTTATACTTGCTTTTGTGTGCACTTGCCACGAGTCATAGTTTCTCAAAAAAATAAAAAGGAGGAGCAGATGGAATAAATAACCTGTGCCTAGTCTGACTGATTTCCATTTCCACTGGGATTCGACAGGCCTAAATAGGACCCCTGGTTGCCTTGCCTTGATTGGGGACATAAAACCGACGTCAGCTATACGGTGAGGAGTATGAAGTACTTAGACACTGTTCTTTTTGATTTAATATACTTTCATTGCATATATCCACTTCAGATTTACACATATAATTTATTTTCACTTTGTAATGAAAAACATTAACAAACAAAAGTATGTACTCCTAAGCATCAACAAAGAAATGTTTCCAAAACAAAGTTATTAGAGAAAATGTATTCAGACAACACAAATTAACCACATTAGTACTTTGTTGCAAAGGCGTTGTTGGCAATTACAGCTCTATGCAATTCACCACACTGTTTAATTACACCGTTTATTGTGCTCCAAAATTGGGTAGTCCAATAATAAGTTTTTTTTTATTTTATATTCTGATGTTCAACATTTAGAATCACACTATCTGTTGTATCTAACCGAGGATGGGCTCCATTTTGAGGTTTCTTCCCTAATGTCGTCTCAGGGAGGTTTTCCTTGCCACCGTCTCCTCTGGCTTGCTCCTAAATCTACATCCAGATTTCTCTAAAGCTGCAACATCTGTTATTAAAATGATTTGAATTTAACTGTATGTTAACCACATAATACTTTACTGCAAAGCTGTTGTTGGCAATTACAGCTCTACAGCAAGAGGTCATTAGCTTTTTGCAGTTTTCAAATGAGTCCCATTCCTCTCGGCAAATAGTTTTCAATTCCTCGAGGTTACTTGGATCAATTTACTGGAATTGCAAATGCAACTTCAAAATCCTCCATAAATTTTCAGTAGGAATCCAGGAGATTGGCTAAGCCATGCAAGATCTTCATGAGTTATGTTTGAGAACAAAGGAGATCAAATTGTACTCTAAACTCTCCCAGTACATTGCTCCATTCATGTGACGTATAATGACCCAGTACCGCAAAAAAGTCAGCCCCAGATCATGAAGCTCCCATCTCTGTACTTCACCGTGGTTACGGTGTTCTTCAATCATACACACAGTCCTTCTTTCTCCAACATGACGAGCTGAATTCCTGCCAAAGAGTTCCAGTTTGTTTACGTCTGATCAGACTATATTAGCGTTTTAGAGGAGTTTTGTGTGTGGTGCAGTTCAGTGCTTATTATAGTTCCTGTTGCTTGAAGTCATCTTTTCGAATGACTGCTGGCTTCTTCTATATCTTTATAACAAATAAACAGTAGATAAACTTGTGATACTCCCAAGCATCATATCATATGATCACGACAGTTAAGGATGGCGTGTAATGTTGCTTGCGGTTTGTCTATTCGTCTCTAATATGGGATGCTGCTTTTACAGCCGTGATTTAAACGTCTGCAGGAAGTTTAGGCTGATACAATTCACCACACTGTTTAATTACACCGTTTATTGTGCGCCAAAATGGGGTAGTCCAATGATAATGTTTTATAATATTCCGATGTTCAACATTTATAGTCACACACTATCTGTTGTAACTAACAGAGGATGGGCTCCATTTTGAGGTTTCAGGTCTCAGGGAGGTTTTCCTTGCCACTGCACATTAGAGATCTCCTAAATCTACATCCAGATTTCTCTAAAGCTGCTACCTGACAACATCTGTTATTAAAATGATTAGAATTTAACTGATAATTTATACAACTTCAGACTTGTTTCAGAACTGTCAGCGAGCTTCGATGTAAAATTCTTAGTATGTGTCTTTACGGATGGCAAACAGTGCTCATCAAAGCACGCTAACTATTAATGATATTTATTTCCATTTTCTTTTACCAGTACACACTAATAATAATAAAACAATGAAAGTTTGAAAAAGTAAAGTATAGATGTAATGGGTTTTGTTTTTCCTAAAATGTCATTGGACATATCAAACCTCACATTTTACATGACAAATGATAAAATCCAAAATACTGATGACATAAAAAAAGACTTAAAAACTGATTTCAAGTAACAGACTCCACTGGTAAATGATTCAGTAAACAGCAGGCACCAAATCACAGAGAACAGAAATGCAAATGACCTCAGGACACAGGAGACTACAGTATTCTACACTGAAAGTGCATGTTATATACATTAGTGAGTTTTTAACACTCATCATGAGGAATTCCTCTGTGATGAAGCTGTGGTTTAATTGCCTTTTCTTCTGGGTTTACCCAATCAGCGATCAGGGTGTGGGCATGTGACTGACTCATGGTCGAATGCAGGAACGATAAACCAGGACCACGGGCCTCTCCTGCCTCTCCCAGGAATCACATGGCCTCCTGATATGCTGCTTTTATTTACACATTCCTTCCTCAATGGAAACATGGAACATTTACAACACAGTCAAAACTGATGGCAGGCCATGACAAATACTAAGAGAACCGTGCGTCAGCATTTCAAATCTGACAAGAATCCGAATCTGCACTATTCAGAACAAGAAATGTGCGAACATGTTGTATAACATGTTCTATTGTAAACTTTGTACCTGGGTGACTCATACACATGGTGTTATTTCTTTACATTTTTGTTGAGCATGGATATCATTCCTGGAGCAAAGGGCAAAACATTTCCTCAAGTAAGGATAGGCTGACATGTCCAGACTGATAGCTGGCTGTCTGGAGGATTTTTGGGTAGCTATACTGTTCTCAGGACTGTTGTTTCAAAACAACATGGTTATAATTGTGACGTACAGAATGAGCAATGGTTTGAATGTTTTTATCCAAAGTGCAGAAACTTGACCAACATAGTAATATTGCTTTATATCAGTATCTAAAATGGTGTCAGCCTTGTTTCCAAAGAAATATGATTCATCATTTTCCCTCAAGGACACTATTGCGATACTCATTCTAATGCTGGGCTTTATTCAAACAAGTCTGTACCCTTTATATTTCATCTCTCAACAAATCAATATATTTCACGTAGACCATGGTATGAATTGCACCTGCAGCACATTTAGGCTACATGCGATATGTGTGAGACAGCATTCCAGTCATGAACGAGAATGCGAGGTGGAGACGCGGCACATTCCCAGAACAAAACAAAACAAAACAGCACAATATCTCACGTTTTATGGTACTGTGCTTTTCACGGGAGTACAACTTCTCCGAGCTGCTAGCTGCTAGCGATGAGGTGTCTGAGCCTGAACTGGAGGTCGACATCACACCTGTCACAGAACACCAATACCTCTGTAGTGAAACATTCACAACAGTCATGCTTTCCCTGTACAGCAGGCAGGAAAGCAGGCCCCGGGTCATTTGAATATGTGGGGAAAACAGATAAAGAGCTTCTAATTTTCCCAATACAAATAATGCACTTGCTGTTTCGCTTACTGTAAAGTACGACACAGTAAACAACTATTAACCCAGTAAACATAAACATGACCTTTCAGTAAGCATACATAGCATGCATGTAGGCTGGCACATAAACTCCACAGTACAGCAGCACTAGAAGTACTGTGGAAATCCTTTATGGGAGGCATGTACAGAGAAGGAGCACAAGTATATACACAATCACTGAAGCACAAATAAGTTGTGAGCGAAAGGTCCATCAGTCTTTCAGCACACAGGATCCCTAAATCCAATAAAGAATCCCTCACTAATCCCACGTCTGAGGCTGCTCAACTCTATTAACTCCTATCCGCCCCCATCCTCCCAATGAACTGCCTCAGGGTACAATGACGGACAGGGCCAGAGCTTAGGCTAGCCACTGCCTGATTCCCCCCCCCCCCTTTAGTGACCAAAAATTAAAGCATTACTGTTATTACTGAAACAACCTTTGCAGCCAAAGGCTGACATAAATAATAATAATAAAAATATATATATAAAAAACACGCTGCTGTGTCAATTTTGCCAGTCCTACCCAGTATTGCACATTAAGAAATGGAAAATGGCATAGACAAAAGCCTCTGGGTCTCACTGCACAGTGAAGCGCTCGCGCTATTAGAAAGCCTTTGGTGATGTAAGGCAGCTGATAGTAGCAGCTCTCAGCACTGGGTCACAAGCTACATGAGCTGTATGTGGATGAAAGCTAGAGCCACATGTCTAGGTGTTGTCAGTCATGTGAAACCACTCTACATGACCTTTCCTGCACCTTCTGCAAACTGTATCTGTACAGTGGTGTGCATTGTGTCCATAAGAAGGCCTCGTACCTGAGGAACTCCTGGAGGCAGGTGTCGCAGAATCTGTGGCCGCAGGTTGAGACCTGCACCGGCTCCCTCATGGCTTTGCTGCACAGCGGGCACTGAAAGCGCCTCTTGGGCTTCTCCAGGAACTTATAGTCGTAGCCGGGCATGGCGACTTCGGACCAACCAAAGCGGATCAGCGGTAGAAAGCGGATCCTGCTTCCTGACAAACAGATAGCGACCCTGCGTCTGTTCACAAGGTGCGCTGACGACCAGCCTCCAGCCTGCAGCCACCAGACAGATTATCGCTTTTGTCCTCTTGTCAAGATCGTCTTGTCTCTCTAGCAACAAGGTCGCGCCTACAGGCAGGCAAGCGGTCCGGCTGGGAAGCGTGTCAGCTCCCGACAAACACCTGCTATTGTGGGTTTGTCTTTTAGGTGAAAACAATTAGCCTGGCGAGCAAACAAGCGAGACCCGACGAGGTTCTGCCTTCCATGGACACTGACAATCTTGTGTGGACAAAAGCTTCTGCTCCCATCTGTTTAGGTCGGATAAGCCACGCCCATCGTCCCCTCGTGGGCGGGGTGTAACACGTCACCACCATTCTCCTTCTCAAGCGTTGTACTGTAATCGCACGCGCCCTCACTGGCCTACGGGTTTATCGCTATATCTTTATAGCCTATATAATCTGTCAGTGTGCTTAAATGCATAAATAGATTAAACTTTATTTAGAATGTAGGAAAATCGAATAACATAAGTACATAACTGCAAAACCCACTTAAATGTTCTAAAACATGTTTAAGAAAAAAACTATTGTTTTTTTTATTAAGAACGGTGTAGTTGTTCATTGTTCACAGACTCTGCACTTAAGTAGCATTATGTTGAAAATCATCATAAAACGGAAAAAAAGCTATTTGTTAAGAAAAGGTCTCCCTCTACTGGTAGATATACGTTATAAAAATACACCAAAAATAAAAACCAGTCCAGTGAATGCATTTTAAACACTATTAAGAAATATGCATTATCGAGCAATTAATAATCGTCCAGTTACTGTGGCTTCAGAAGGATGAATTCACCCGTTGTCATATGGACAGAAACTCCTTTTAGTCATTGTATGTATTCAAAAGCATTTATTTTCAAATATATGTACCTTAGAAGTCTTTTGGTGTAGAAAAGATTAGAAAATTATAAATCATAAAAAAAACACGAGGCATTTTTTAAAAACAAAGGAACAAAGAAAGTAACAACTTTCTAATTTTCTTTGACAGCCAGCTGTGTTACATGTTACTTCTGTGATGTGTTATGTTATAATAATCCTACAGGACCTGTCTGACTTCCTGTGAGTGTGTTACATAATTACTTTGTGACGGTATAGCAGCAACCTGACAATCCTGGAGCTGAAGCATTCACAAACAGCATTCATTAAAGATATTGTTTTCAAGCATAAACCATGCAATACATTATGGTTTCAATTAGATAGATAAATCCATAAGCCTTCATAATCCATGTAATAGTACCTCAGACATTACTGCACGTTCCATTAATTATCATAATGCCTTGAAATTCTTTGGCATTCTACTTCCTGCCAAGTCTTTAAAAGTCATAGCCATTAATTGCTCTGAATGTTTATGAAAGTTTTCCAGAGGAAGTTGTTTGTCTGTCCTCTTGCAGATACCGCTGAGATATAAGGGTCACTTAGGGACAGGATCTTCAAAAAAAGCTGTAAAAGAGAGTGTAAGTATCACTTAGTGTATCAGTGTGTGAGTATATTTGATAAAAAATATATATTCCACTTAGAAAACATACTTAATACAACAGAAATCTGAAAGTGGAATGAAAAGATTACAAATATTTACATATTTTATAAACTACTAAGTAATAAGTGATTCCTCCTGTTTACAATTTCCACATAGTACATTTCAGAAACCCCTGACTCCAACAGGGTAGTGACCTAAACATGACATTTTCATTGTATTCCTGGGAACAAAGCACATCTGAAGTCACTTCAGTGCATTTAGTAAGAAGACCTTGGCTATTGAAGCCTAAAGTGACCTAAACAAAGTAGACTTGAGTTACACTGCTACTACTGTCATCTGAGCACACCAGACAAAAAACACTTTCAGCCCAGGATCAGTGATCATTACCAATCTCAGACTGATGCAAAGGTTCAGACCCAACAAAACATGCAAAAACTGCTAGCTCTGAGGAAAATCTAGAAAGTTTTCAATAATATAAAACCAACTGTGTTGCAGATACATGTACAGAGTGACTCTTGGAAGTTTTTGTACTAGTTCTATATAACTTCCAATGTTATAATAATAAGTAGAAATTACTGTCTCTTGAATCATTAACAGGGTTATAGATGATTCCAAAACAGACAACATAGTTATCATCAAATGAATATTCAGATATTTGCAAAGCATATGCCATTATCAATCAATAGTTCCTATTCTTTCCATACATGAAATACTGAATAAACAATAGACTTTATAAAAACATAACATTTTGACTTAGTTTACATTATTTTAATCTGCTGAATAAAAGTCACAATCCCAAAAGACTGATCCCAATTTTTTGGAGCGGTACAGTTTGGGGCTGGAGTTATTCATAGGCCTAGATGATTCCAGAGTTTTCTAATGGAATGTCAAAAGACGAATTATGCTACATTACATTTCACAGCCAAGAGTGTGTTGCCATGGCAACAAGCCACTGATGTAACTGTGAATGGGTGACTCTCATCAAGCAGCACTGCCTTCGGTATCCCAGAATCCTCTTCTTTCCTTCCGAGGCGCCCACGGGCTCCTTTCCCCCAGGTATACGCCTCACCATCTAAAGGACAAAAAACACTCCAGAAACACACCACATACTAATAACACCTTACTAACTATTGTCTGTAACTCCAGTCTTGAGCAGCAGGCCGGAGACAATTCTCTGTAAAGCATTATCTCCTACGGCCTTTGAGAAGACTATATCATGAGACTGCTTAATGGACCTGACTAAATCATTTAGATCCATTTTCTGAATGTGCTAACACTGAAAGTGGAATATGTAAATGATTCTGATGTACCAAAAGAGCTAATAAGCTAACAAGCAAGGACAAATGTAATACAATCACTCTGCATCGATACTTTGTGATGATATTAAGACACAACAGACAAAACAATGTTATTCAGATACTTCAAGCTCAACATAACAGCCACTGTTAAGAGATTGGTTTGATTTTACTACCTGCACCAATAGCCAGAGTGAAGGCGTCTCCGCACGCTACCATGGTGATGCCTTGCAGCCCTGGCACCCGGAAGGGCACTCTGCTGTTGCGGCGAGAGCTGCAGCCAAGCTGCCCATGCTGGTTACTGCCAAGTGTGAAACACTGACCTTTCTCTGGGTTTTAGGGAGCATTTTCAACATAAATGTAGTTGAAATTTCTCATGCTGGAACTGCAATAACTGTATAAAAAGATAAAAAGATCAATAGTAATAACTGTCTGACCCGTTACTGAGGCAGAGTGGGCTGTTCCAATATCAATGTAGAGAATTTTCTCGACGTTTAGTGGGAACGACTTAACAGGCTGGAATGTGTGGACCTCTTCTGCCTGACAACAGGAAGGGGGTTCCTCTGTCTTGCTTATTGTATCCAGGCCTAGCTTGTTAAACCTGTAAATTGATACAGATCACTGGCCTTTGTTCATTTTAAAACTTGATCTGCTCATAGTGGTTAGAAGCAAACATGCATTTATTTGACAAAACTGAATGTAATAATCATTCATCTGTATCAGTTAGTATGGTTGATGTGGCTAAATGTTGGTCAACGAAATGCTGCAGGATATGATACTGGGACACTGCCTCAGGTGTTTAAACTCATGCACTGAAAAAGGTTTTTGTTTTAAGATGCTGCCAATGTGTGAATGGTCAAGATGGCTCTTTTGTTAGTGAAGTAAGCTTAACTTAAGGTTAATGAAGTTTCTCATATGAAATCTAAGTCTAATCTCAAGCAGTGTCTCAAATGGGATACTATCCTATATATATAATATTTTCTTTAAATCCAAGTGGGCCCAAACTTCTGGCCTTTACTGTACTTACTTATGTAGTGCATGAATTTCAACAGGGTAGTGCTTTCTCAAAATTGAACTTGGCAAGTTGTGCTCTTACTGGAAATGCTGAAATGCTGAACATTTCACTGCAATTGTCACATAACCCTCCAAAACAGTTCTGACGGGTTTTTTTGTTTGTTTCTTTTGCTCACCTCTTTAAAAATTTACGCGTTATTAATTTTCCTCGCTTGTGCAGATAGATATTTCATGCAATGTGGAAATTACGTTGCCACCGGCTTCAATGACATGCCCTCCTCTAATTGGCTGAAAATAAGACGGTGGTCCCTCCCCTTTTGTTACGTAGCCAAGACAGCGACCATTGAAGGCGAGAAGTGTGAGTGTTGCACACTCAACAGTTTGACCATTTTGAGTACACCATCCTGGTACTCGTAGTACACTGCATGTTGTCATACTTTTCCATGAATGCACTCATGTACTCAAAATAGCAAGTGTATGTACACAAGTACACGAATTGAGACATGGCGTAAGACTTTTAGCAAAATATAAACTGTAGCACACTTTCTGCTACATACAGCAAGCTACGACTACTTAGTGCAAAAAGTGTCTGACTCTCCACGCTTCAATTTTCAGTTTTTCATACATCGTCCATCATACGTCGTTATTAATAGCGCAGGACATGTCAGTGAGTTGCCCTGTGTGAACACACTATTGACATTAAAATATGCAAAGTGCACCAACTGAGAGGCATCTTGATTGTTCAGCACATTTTTTATATAATGGAATTTACCTTTACAGTATATAATTTAAAAATTATAGCTTTGAGAGACTGATCAAGCAATTTTGAAAACATATAAAATATCTTCCTAAAGCATATTAAATAAAGATATTTATGTGTCATACCTGTTGCTGCCACATGCCAAGATCTGGTGTTGAGTGCTCACAATCATGGAGCAGTCGACCCCACACAACACTCGCTGGGCCTCAAAATCTACTGGAATATTGACCTGCTGTGGAGCATTGTGGGTATCCTGGGTGCCCAGTCCAAGACGGCCTGCCCAAGGTAAGAAAGGGGAGGGGTTGGGGGGATTAGAGAGAGAGAGAGAGAGAGAGAGAGAGAGAGAGAGAGAGAGAGAGAGAGAGAGGGGTTGTTCCAGAAATTTTGAATTACTTAGACACAAAAACAGGCCAAATCAGTGCTCATGTTAAAGTACCATTGTCTCCTCTTCCCCAGGAGAAGACCTCCCTCTCATTGGTCACAGCCAGCACATGGGAGGCACCACAGGATACCTGGACCAGCTCATACCCCAGGAGAGCCTCCACTATTTTGGGCTACACAGAGACAAAGACAAAAGAAGAAGAAGCAAAATGAAGGTTTGATCTGTTCTATAAGTGTGTGGAAAAAGAAAGCAAATCTCTTTGAATAAGGGTTCAAGAACCAGAGACTGAGACTAATCACTATCCAGGGTGACTTTCTGACATGCTTTCTATAGACATTCAGTTGACATTTCTGTAGTCTCGATCAAAAACATGTTTAATTGTCTTGTTTAACTCACTACAATTAAACAGATTACTAAATGCTACTGGCAGTCACTGGATTTAAACTTCTGAAATACTAACTCTGAACCTTAGCACTAACTTGCACTGACTATAAGAAGTTATAGGAAACACTTACCTGTGTAATGTCATTGTAATTTCCATGTCCAAGACATCCATTGCTCCCACTTCCAAATGTCATAATTATGCCTCTGTCTGTAAGCAATAGCAGAAGACTGGAGAATTTACAGCTCATTACAAAAAGTGAACTGGGATTAGGATTGAACAAAAACAGTAGAATCCTAAGGAAAGCATTATATATTAATTTGCTATCTGTAATAAACTGTAAGGGAAAGCAAATGAACTGTGAGAGCAGATTATGAATGCTGTGTTTAGCTGCTGGATTAATGGTTTGCTCTTTGTTTCAGTCTTTTATCTACTTTGTGAAGGATCTGCAAAAAAGGATTTCAAGTTGTAGTGATTTCATCATCATAAGTCAAAGAGACTAGCTTTGTGTTCTAAAATTGAATCCAATTTAACCAACAAGTTTTATCAGTTTGATGTAATGGTAAGAAAAGTTAGCTGTAGCATTTGTACACTACACTTTGCTTTTTGCTTTGTTTCTGTGTACCTGTCAAGCAGGTTGTAAAGAGGTCTCCACAGGAGACAGATTTGATGGTGACGCCAGACTGCCCCTCTAGGAAGCGAGATATAAACTGGGGCTGCATCTGCTCCAGAGCACCAGGCAGAGACGCCTCGCCACAGCCCACAGTGGGAGCCTGTCACAGTGTCACATCAAAAAATAAACAGGTCATTCTGTGCCAGACCACCTCAAGAAAAGGCATTTCAACAGCTTTCATCAAAAAAGTTGCTATCAAAGAGACCATTTAACAAGAGTTTGGTTTGTTTTTGTTTTTACACCTTAAAATTATATGCTTAGGCTTTTAGGTCTGTCTGAGCTGCATCAAGTCTTTCTGAAGGTTTTGGGATTCTGCCAATGGCAGAGAGACAGAGGGAAGGACTCATAGACTTTTTTGCACATTCAGTGACATTTTAACGTTTCACCTGAACACTTGCACCTTCCAATAATCAGATCATAACTCTAAAGGGCTAGCTGTTTACACCGAATTCAAAGCTGGATTTTGACCAACTAACCTCCCAAGTGATAAGCCGTCCTGATTTGGTGACACCCATCTTTTGTGTGCGGCCCAACGAAACCTGCAGCACCTCGGTGTTGAGTATGGGCAGCTGGAGTGGTGTGCAGATGCCACTGCCCCATGTATACACTGAAGACAAGGGCAGAGAGTGCATCATCTTGGTCGAAATTAAGCTTGACAACCCACCTGAAAAAAGTGCCACCTAAAATTACACCTTATGTTCATGCTACCTTCACCTATAATAATAATAATAATAATAATAATAATAATAAGAAGAAGAAGAAGAAGAAGAAAATAAGAACACAAAGTGCTTTACAGTGGTTATTCAATTAAATTAAAAAAGCATTTATATTTATAAAAATAAAATTGCACCCTTTTTATTATGTGAAAAAAATATGCAAAGTACTCCATAAAATCTAACCCCTTGTTCTGGTTCCAGTCACACGGCTTCCTGGTCTTCCATGGACACCCATCTGCATGGTGGGTAGTGGCTTTTCAATTCTGATGGAAACAGGTTATCCAGTAAACGTATTTATCAAAAGTCAGAGTTAAGTATGCTAATCACTGGTTGTTATGTAGTGAATGCCGTTAAGTCCAACCTGCGCATTCTGACATTGCCGATGTCAGTGTAGAGGTTGAGCAGGGGCCGGACGCAGACGGGATTGGCCATGATCTCATTGAGCTGTGGCCGTTTGGATGGGTCCAGGTTAAGCATGTTGAGGATGAGCTGTCGCAGTTCTGGGCTGTAGCGGTCTGAAATCGGAGCAAAAGTGCCGCTCATGATTTTTAGGACTAATGCCGGGAGGTTCTGAGAACAGAAAACAACTCCTCTCAGATTTTCACGATACAGGCTCAGGCAGAAATTATTTGAGATAAATCATGTGAAAATATTTCTTACAGCTGCCTCAAAGGCTCTTTTGAGGCTGGCGAGTTCATAGAGCACACAACCCAGAGCCCAAATATCACTCTTCTGGTTGTATGGTTTTCCTTCACATAGTTCAGGAGAGATGTAACAAGGTGTCCCAACCACCTGCCATTACAAACAAGAACTTTGATTACAACACAAATATGCTCAGTAGCTACGAGTCAAACCGGGCTATTATAAACATGGCACTTACAGTGTAAGCTTTGCTCTTGCTAACTAGAATTTTGGAGATCCCAAAGTCACCTATTTTTACTATCATCTGGTGCTTGTCCAGTAGAATGTTCTGGGTTTTAAGGTCTCTGTGAAGAATAAGTTTGTTGTGCACATGGTAGAGGGCCAGTAAGATCTGCACAAAGAAATGCAGTATGGTGTCTTCATCTAGCAGGGAATTGCATCGCTTCTGGATGTAATCAGCAAGAGTTCCACCTAAAATATACATTATAGGTAATGATGACGACAGATCGCAAAACCATCTTCTACTTTATAATAAATAAACAGTAACATACAAAGGCATTTACTGGTATTGTTTAAGTCATTGAATTTTGCGCAACATTTTCTGCAACAGAAATTTTAAGGAAAGGACAACAGGTATATTTTGGCTTGGTGTCCCGAGCTGCAGATTGCTTGTTATTCAGACAAATTAATGGGTCTAATCTGCCAATGATAGAATACAATTGACTTTTCTTATTTTATTTCTCTAAGTAGTAATTTTCTCAAAAATCCAACGTTTCTCTTCTTTTGAATGAATTGTAAAAGTTCTTATTTAATAAAAAATAGGGAATGTGTTGCCTGGTGCATATTCCATTGCGATCATGAGTGCTTTGTCCTCCAGGAAATTTTCATAGTATTCGATTATGTTTGGATGGTTGAGTAACTTGAGAACTTGGCACTCATTCTGGGCAGCAAGACGCTCGTCCCGGGTCATCTGCTCCACTGGGATTTCCTTTAGAATTACCAAAGCACCGTCAGTTCTTCTACGGCAAAGGTGCACTATCCTGTCCCAAAGAAAAAGACAAGCTAATGGTCAAGGTGAAGGCTAGTGTCCGATCTGTTTATCACTGGAATCAGATCATTAAACTATTTATTGCACTAAAGAGATGGTCTCTCCATACATTAATAAAGAAAATCGTTTGTTAAAATCGTTAAATTGTTTAGACACCTGTGTATCCAACTTTCATAAGTCTTTCTAATGAAGCCAAAGAGAAATTAATTATTAAATGTTATTAATGAGATGGTCAGGCTGAGTCCTGTGTGATAACCTACATATTACCATCTAATAACATAGATGTGATAAACTTGCAATAGCAATTTGATTATAAGGACCATTGTATAAAAAGCTAGTATTCTGCTTCCAGGTTGCAGTTGTTTTGTGGTGGAAAGAACCTGAGAGCTGTTTTGTAAGGAATCCGTTAACTAAGAATTAAGGCTCGCGCACAGTACAGTAAAACTTTCAAGTTAAAAATAAAACAATGCGTCTAAAACATTTGAAAGCTACCGAGTTCACTTAGGTGAAAAGACAACATTTTTATAAAAAATAGTTTCAACGCGTTTATCTTTGTATTACCCGAACGCTCCTCTCCCGACCACTTTGATTTTCTCGTACTTCTCCATCTTGGCTGCTTTCTGCCAAAGTGCTTCTAGTCTCTCGTCTCTAAGCAACACTTCCTGTATCCGTACGGAACCCAGGAAGGGACAAACTAAGGGTGAACGAGGAAAATTCACCGCGTCTGAGGGGAAAAATGGCACTATGGAAGAAACATTTCCTGCTTATTGAAGATAATTATGGACAAAGTAATTGCTTACTGATTAGGAGTTGTTAGTCCTCGTCAGCCTTGAGGTCCTTCTAAGTACAGCTTTCCCATGCCAACCTAGGTTCATATAAATAGCCCACACAGACATCATCTGAAATATACGACAAGGAGCTCACACATCAATTCAAATTGAATCAGAAGAGTATGGAAACATACAAAAACCCACATTCGTGTGTGTGTGCTGAACCTTAAAGAGTGAGCGTAAGTGTAAAATTTTGAAGGAATCTCAAAATTAAGAAATTGAAAGAAAAAATGATCTGTTTCTATTACAAACAACCACTAACACAAACAATTAATTTAATAGCTTAAAATATAATTCTGTATGATGTTGGCTGTTATGACTTCAGCTCCTTCCTTCAATGTTCTTATTCCTTAAATGCCACAACTGTTGTGATTGGCTTTCGTTTGGGCTAAACTGCACTCATTTTTGCTTTCTTTGGCTATAACAAATGCTCTTTGCATTAAGGAAATGATTCAAACACACTTTGTTGATGTACTGATTAATAACCATTGACAACCTGATTACTGAAGAGAACCATACGCCCTCCTGTGCGATTGTGCTGCCCTCTTGTGCCCATTTTCATTCCAATTCATAATATTCATATGCTCCAGAACATGGATTCATTTAAAATATGAGAATTTCCTGTGATAGATCCTTCTCTTATTTATTTTGATCACTTTAAGGAAATGTGAAAAATTCATAGTATGATAATGACTGCAATGTTATGGTACAGCATCATAGCTTTTGGTGGTGTCTGCTTACAACTACACATTTTCATGACCACATTTTCTAAATTAAATTCAACTTTATAATGTTTCTCACTTTTGTCCCCAGTTTGCTCAAGTGTCAAATCCCACCCACCACACAGGTCTTCTCTATCATATGACAACAGTGAGCTACCAACCGGGGAGGGTGAAGATTAACACGTGCTTACTCTGACAGGGCTCTCAAGTTTTGACGACAGGCAAGAGTGAACAGGCTACAGACACTCAGCATTGAAAAACTGATGCTAACTATCTGGGCAACATTCTCTAACAGCAGTTAAGTTGTCATTGTTTGTGTCCAACAAGTTGTGAATTAGTTGTAACATTAAAACAGGAGATGACTCTGTGCTCGAAGTGATGCTCGGAGCTCCTATGGATGGGGTGAACGAAATTTTCGGAACATGTGTTTGTAGCAGAAGCACGCGAACAATTCCAGGATAACTGCCTTTTTCATTAGTTGTTGTGTTGCATTTTACCCAGTAACAATACTGCTATATTCTGATTGGCTATTGTGTAGGCCCTTTCTTTTTTTTGATTGCCTGGTAAGTGACAGGCTCGACTGAACTCCAGCGGAGACGCGCTTGTTTCATAGTGAGGCGCTACTGTGAAAGAGTGACTGTCACGCTCAATGCGTGTCACTTGAGAGCCCTGCTCTGAGACATGTGAAAACATTTTTTTTTTTAAAAACTGCTATGTCACAGGTAGAATTTATAATATGAAATTCTAGTTAAAATATAGAGCGAGCGCACTGGTCAAGTGGTTGTCGTCTCTTGTTGTGAGAATGTGGCATTACCAAAATGGGAATTGTCTGCATGTGTGACCTGACCAGTAACCTGCTCCAGATTGCAATGACTGACACTTACCAGGAGCTCTTCAGTAGCTTTCAAAGAAGACAAGACTAGAGCCTTAATGATCCCCCAGAAAGAAGCCACAGATTTTAGACATTTTAACAGACTTTGGAGCTCTATTTCTGGTTAAAATCAAACCTCAGACGCTGTCACAGAGCTCATTATGTTTCAACTGATTATTTTCAGTCTCCAGTTCATAGACTTTGTTTATTCAACCTATAAATATTTTTTGGAGAGCCGAACTTCAGGGAGACTAGCATCAGTGCCCTCGTCTGGCCTCTTGCCTCACCTCCATTGTAAACAAACACTTCAGGACAGGACTCAGCAGTAGCTACCATTCTCTATCCATCCATTCGTCCATCCATTATGTATTCTGCTTATCTTCTAAGATGACGCTTGACTAATCCCAGTTGACACTGGACAGGGGGGTGCGGAGGGGTGTATCTATACCGCTTTATCCATCTGGGTCACGGGGAAGCTGGAGCCAATCCCAGCATCTTCGGGTGAGAGGCCGGGTACACCCTGGGCAGGTCGCCAGTCCACCACAGGGCCAACACAGACAAACAACCACACATGCTCGCATTCACACC
>JAQQZR010000003.1:12825529-12838388 GCA_030068235.1 Notoglanidium macrostoma | reverse complement strand
TATATAGATAAATGTGTAGATTCATAAGTTTATATTCAGAATTTATATACTTTTGTGAAGCTGCTTTGTGACAATGTTAAAGGTGCTATACAAGTAAAATTGAATTGAATTGAATTGAAAATTTTGAATAGAGAGCAATTATAATTATAAGGCAGTAGGCAGACCAGGTAAAAAAAAATAAATGAAGGGCCCACTGTCTCATTAACCATTCCTGTATGCAAATGTGTAAAGTTTGAATCAGTCATTTAAATATATATTTTTTTTCAAATTTTCCATCACACCCACTCTCCCCTAGAATCCCCTCTGTTTTTGTCTGTTTTATACCCTAAACCTACAGTATATCCTTCCTTTTATATCTTACCTCTGTGAAAACATCACTATTTTTCTAATATGTCTTCTAAATCTACTTTTCTTATCCAACTGTAATGCCACTCTTTCCAAGAATCATTGGAATATTTACTTTAAACAAAATGTGGTTTGTTAGTCATCTTAATTTGACAGTTAAGGAGAGGATGTCTAAGGGCATCCAAATGTTTGAGCTTGTCATAAGAGGTAACTTCTCAATTGGAATTCACTGACAATTTGACAATGAAGAACATTTAACATTTAAATAAGCAAGGAACATTGCTTTGTAGGTAAACTGTGAACAGAGCTACAGTAGATATAAAAAGTGTATATAAAATGTCTGCACACCATTGTAAAAATTCCAGGTTTTTGTGATATAAAAAAATTAAACCAAGGGAAATTGTACCTGAACCAATTTAAGGTAGAAAAACCTTTATTGAGAAATTGTAACCTATAAATTAAAGTTAAAAACAATAAGAATAATTTCTGACTACAAACAATAACCTGGTTGCATAACTGTGCTCACCCCTAAACTAATACTTAGTTGAAACACCTTTAGATCATTGCATTCAATCATTTTGTGTCCATCAGTTGTGCACATCTTGACATTGCCATATTTTGTCATTCTTCCTTGCAAAAGCATTCTAACTCTTCAGGCCACCCCACAGATTTCAACTGGATCTGGACACCAAAAACTTGATCTTGTTTTGGTGAAGCCATTCCTTCACCTTTCTGATTTGTGCTTCAGGTCATTGTCATGCTGAAAGATGAAATTCTTGTGAAAGTGTGAAAATGAAAGTGTTTTAGAAGAAGCCTTAAGTTTATGCACCAAAATTGATTGGTATTTGGATCTATTAATTATTCCCTCAACCCTAATTAAAGCCCCAATGCCAGCTGAATAAAAGCAGCCCCAAAGAATGATGGTGCTGCCTCCATTCTTCAGTATGGGGATGGTATTCTTTTGGTGATGTGCACAAACATATGTCTTGGTATTATGGCCAAAAGCTCAACTTTGGTCTTATCAGACTGTTACACATTATTCCACATGATTTTGTGAAACTGGGTGCATTTCTTTGCAAACTTTAGCTGGGCTTGGAGGTTTTTTGGGTTTCCATCTTGTTAAATTACACCGTAGTTCAGACATTTGAAGAATTAGGGAGATTGTTGCCACTTGTAGGGAACAACCAGTACTTGCCAAAAATTGCTGCAATTCATTTAATGTTGCTGTAGGTCTCTTGGCCGCATCACTCATCAATTTTCTCCTGATCTTATCATCAATTTTAGAGGGACATCCTATTCTTAGTTATGTCACTGTCATGCAATATTTTCTTATATTTTAAAGACAGGAAGAGACTGGTCAGTGAGAATTTTATTTCATATTCTTCAGTTGATTATAAGACATATACATATATATGGTGCTGGTCATATGTAACCTTTTGAAGTATAATGCTGTAGAACAACAGTGTTACTGAAAGATAAAATGTTTACTCTACTTTTAATTTCTCTTTGTATATATAGACTTGCTATTTATCTACGTAGTCTCTCTCTATAAAACACTACAAAAGTTTCATAAACACATGGTAAAAACAATGCTATAAAAAGCTGGAAAGAAGAACATTTGAATATTGTTTACTATAACTAAGAATAAGATTGAATAAAAAGCAATTAACAAAAAAATTCTCCAATCAGTGGCACTGACAGACTTCATAGCCCTTTTCAATAAAGATTAAAAAAGGTCATGATTATAATACTAATAACTAATACTGTGCTGACAGGTGCAATACTGCTTCCAGAATAAAAGATGTCTCGACCATTGACTGGCTGCACAGGACGAAAAGTGTCAGTCATGGCAGTCCCGTTTTCAAACATGAGATCAGAGAATGTAGACATCTGTGGAATAAGGGACACCAAAGTCAGCTGGCTGGACACAATGCACTCAGAATGTTTCTGACCACAGATCAGTGATACTCAGTCAGTTCCAGTCCAAGGGAATGGATGACATACTTCTTTGCTTATTTTTGTATTTTCTCAAAGTAACGCAACTGACTTATTTCATGAAGATAAAGAAAAGGTGAAAAAATATAAAAAATGGCACCCTCAGCATATTGAAACCTACTGGGCTAGGTTCTCAGTCCAGGCATCATTTGTGTTGTTTGGTTGTTTGTTTGTTTGACTGACTGACTGCCAAACTCAGCAACAAATTATATCAAGCAGGTTGGGCAATAAGATTTCAAGTACAAATTTAGAAGGATTTGCAGGAGCCAACACTGGCTAAACTTAGGGTGAATGGCATAAAATTCTATACGCTGATATGTCTGGATGCACATAGGATAATAAGAGGTAGGTTTTGAGTGCACTTACTTGTAGCAACTATCAATTTTGTGTGATATTGATTTAACCAATTTTGGGTTAAAAACTTCAACAATAACTTACTTGCTTCTTGCTGAGATTAATGGTGTTTACAAATACAGTCCAAATTACAGACTCTGCACAGTTAGGTGTAGTCAGGGAACCGTTATAGCGGAAGTAGCTCATCGGTGTATTGTGGGAAGGTATAAGCATGTCCAAACTCAGAGGTCCTATTATGGATGTGTTGCCTGCAAATGAATTCAGTCAATAAAAAATATTCAGTCAGTCTCAGAACATGACAATAACTGAGTTGGCACTAAAAACATACCTTTGAACTTTGATTTAGTTCTCTCTGAAACACCATAAAACATTATAAAAAGATATGATCATAAGAAAACTTCAAAAGGAGCATGATAATGGATGAAGCCATAAAAATATGTATGTGAGATGTACCAGGGAGTGTGATGTTATGTAGAGCATTTATGATGGAATCATAATTCTTGTTTTCACTTTCTGACTCCTGTGAGATAAGAAAAATTGATTTACATTTGTTAATTTACAAGTAAGGACCTTAAAGTATTTACTATGTGGTTGTTATACCAGCACCAGAGAGTGCTCTTGGGACTCGTTCGCCTTCATTGATCACGGGAACTACACTCCCCATCAGCACCTTCACCATCATTAATTGTTTGCACGTACTTTGAGTTAGTTGTAATTAGTCATGCTATTTATGTTCCCTGGATTCTTTTGTTCATGGGGAAGCATTCTGGCAGATAAGCAGGCAGGCAGCGGATGTAAGTGCAGGGAAACTTTATCGAAGCAGGCAAACAAAATCCAAATGTGAGGCAAAGGCAAGGTCCAAAAACAGGCAAAGGTCAAAAACACTTGGCAAACAGGATTAAGAAAGGCTATAGCAAAGTCAAAGTCAAAAGAACCAAAGGCTTAGCATTAGCAGTGAACTTATCTGACACTTCACCATGAACTAAAGAAATCAGGGAACTTAAATACCATGACTGATTACAACTAACTCAAAGCAGGTGCAAACACTTAAGGATACATGAGGTGCAGGTGCTGATGGAGAGTGTTGTTCCAGTTAACAATGAAGGCAAATGAATCCCAAGAGTGCTCTCTGGTGCTGACGTTACAACGGTCCACAAATAAACATATATTTAATGTTTAACTAATGCTTGCATAATGATTAATTAATACAAGCACTTCATTAGTGCATCAGGAAATAATAAAGCATATACAGTAATAGCCAACTATGTCATATATGAATAGCCATTAATGACACTAATAGTTAACATTAACACCTCTACCATAAAACAAGTTTTAATACACTGTTAAGAAAATCACCTCTCAAACCAATGCAATTACTCTTATCAGCATATGCCCCAGTATTTGCTGGGTGTTTGAATAGATTTGATTCTGATCATGCTGTCCCAAACAAAGAAAAATAATATTCCTGAAAAAAGTTTGTTTTATCCTTCATTGTGTATAAAAAGTTAATAATGTAAATGTTCATTTTTAATACTGAATGTCATGGTATATATTAGTAGAAATGATTTGGCAAGATGTTAATACCTAAGTAATAGTTATTATTATGGCTATCGATATATGAATATAGGCTTCATTATTTCCTGATGTGGTAAAGATTTGGCATGACTTAATACATCATTATGAAAGCATTTGTAAAAGTAATAATATGCTTTGTGGACCTGAAATTAAAATCAAAATTAAATTTAAATCTCTGAAAATCCATAATCGCATTTTATTTTGTTTATTGTTTTATTTACAACAACAACAACAACAACAAAAAATAAAACAGACCTGATACAAAAATCCAAGAACCGCTATTCCAGATGAATCATTAATAGCCTCTTTAATAGAATTGTAAATTTTCTTAATGTGAACAATATGCATCTGTGGAGAAAAAAGACACAAAGTCAATTATCCTTATAATATACATATACATATGAGAGAGAGAGAGAGCGAGAGAGAGAGAGATAGCGAGAGAGAGAGACCTCCATAGGGTACTGCTCTCCATCAACAGTGTGCTCTGATCCTGGCCCACCATTCTTGCCCCAGTGAAAATGGAGTTCCACTGCTTTGTATTTATCCACGAGCCCTGCACCATCAATCACAGCATCACCTGACAAGTTAACCTTAACTGGGGATAGAGAAATAGTGATTAGCTCCAGAACCCACTTTAATGATTTTTTTAAGCTACCAGTTTAAATGAATTATCCAGACGACCAGCGACCATAGTCACAAATCAAACAAGTAAAAATACTAATAAATAAAATCTTTTCATACCCTTCATTTTTTTGTGTCACAAAATTGGTAACATAAATGACAACATAATTTTGCTGTGATGGGAAAAACCAAAGGCACATAGGGAATGGCATGGGTTTCTCATGGACATACTAAAAGTCAAATGTTTAAGTAGCATATCACAAAACATATGCTATATACATTAAGTGTTTTGGAATACCGATTTCCTCTGGTATTCAGCATGTAGCTTTCAGTATGCATTCAGCACATAGATTAGAAAATAATTATTTCATTTTCTCCTAATTAACTTAAAAGGGTTGTTTTGGTTTTTTTTCCCCAAGAAAAGCGTTAATGAATGATTCAATGGCAAATTCTGAAGTTTTACAATAAACTGTAATTGTGATGACAGGGTGTTCTGTCAATACAATATGATCTACAAAATGAACTCGGATACTCATTTGGATTTATTCTGATTAATATCTCACCTGTGTGACCATTATTTGTGATAATGCTATGGAAACCATGTTGGTAACCTTCAAATCTGAGGGGTGTCAGGCTTTTAGTAACCACCTTTTTTGTTACAATGTTAACAGGTGACTGGCTATTGCTGCCACACGTTGATGCTATGTCCCTCCAATCATCTGGTCCTACAGAGTAACAACAGGGTGTGCTAAATTATTTCACTGAGAAAACAATTTTTCCCAATGTTAAATGTAAAAAAATAATTTTGTTCAGAACTCACCTTTGCAATAGTTGTCACAGGAGACCTGGGATTTATAGCACCAATCTGAAACAGCAATTCAGGCTTATGACATGACAGACTTGAAGTTTTACTGGACCCTATTAATTTCAGCCTACCTTTAGTACACTATTTGCACAACAGACTAATACTGAAGTGCAGTCTTAACATATGCTTCAGTACTCAGACAATGCACCTAAAGAATGATAAGTGGATGTCAAAAACAACACCTTACCAATTAATTAGGAAATTAAAATTCCTCCTCAGTAAATGAAATACACTGATAAACCAAAATAAAGAAAAATAATGAAATGCTCCATTATGGGCTTTTGAATATTTACTGGTCTGTAAAGTACAACACTTCAGCAATTCATGTTGCAAGGTATTTCTTAACCTGCTGCAATTTTTTGGGTCTGTGGTAATAAACCATGACAGTTCCCCAAAATCTGGGTAATTTGATTGATTGTCTGAAATTCACTAAGCTGTGGTCCTCAAGCAAAATCAACACTATACATCCCCCTACAACAGATTTGGAATCAGCTGACAACTTAGCTGGAATCAGAGGAAAATTTTAATTACATATTTTTTTACAGCATGATCATTTTTCTATGTAATGTAGGAATACTATTTTCTGTGACCTTTTTTTTGGTATGTCTAGCATAAAAAAGCTACTGATTTAAAGTTTCATAGCATAGTTTTAAAAATACACATCTCACATTAGATTAAGGCTTTAAACCCAGATATTTGGAAGATTCATTTATTGTTGTTAAAGAAAAACATTAGTATAATGCAAGGTGGTTTGAAACTACCATTTTAGGGAAGTAGCAATTTTCACAAAAAATTACCACACATTATTCTACTGGTTGCAAGCATGAAAGAAAACTTCTAACGGAAAAGGTCACTTCAGCAGTTAAATCTATCAACACTGAAATTATGAATATACTTAAAATGGGAACCAACTAACAGTTTTAAGCTGTATAGTACAGTACTGTGAATACCTATCTGCTTTATGTCTATAAAATAAGTTTTATTTCCAAATCTTTAGCCTTACTTTAGGCACTAATTTCAATTTGTGGTAAAGTACCACAATTAATAACAAATTATATATATATTCAGTGACATACCTGTACCCACAGTCATCTCCATCATAGACACAAAAAGAGCAAACTTTAAGATTTGCATCTTGCTTTGTTTGCTCACTATGACTACAATACAAAGCCCAACCAAGGTTATCTTTAACTTAACAGTGATGCATAGTGGCAGAGGCTTTTATAGTTTATGACTCTCTTACAACACATATCAGTAACTCCTCCAGTCAGACGTACCTACTGAAGGCAATGGTGTTCATTCCCTGACAGCCTGAAAAATGTATTTGCATAAGGATGTACCCAGAATATATAACTCATATTGTAAAAATACTATTCTGGTTGTATATTTTACAGCTGAGACAGTTTTATGCATTCTGATTGAGGAAGAAACTACAAAAGCTGTAAAACCATGTGATAGGTTTAGAGAACTCACTGTTTTATTATGCATGGAAATTCCACATACAGAAAAACACAACATAGTATCTGATTATGGTGTTAGTCAACCATGAACCTACAGAACTGCTTCAAAACATTGGCAAAAAATTCTGGAGCTGTAGTGGAGGGAGGAATATCAATTCCCCTAGTTGGTTTTTAGTTAATGGTGGTCAAGAGCACTGTCCAACATTTTCATCCAAGATTTCCCATAGGTGTTCAATTAGGTTGAGGCCTGTTAACGGTGAAGGTCATATCATATAATTTAAATCATTTTCATTTCATTTCATTTCGTTTGATGAGACCACTCCCATTAAGATAGAATTGTTACATCATAGGAGAGAAGTGATTAGTCTGAAGAACTTTGTATTGATTTAAAGTGACTCTTCCACCTAAGAGGACAAAGTGTACCCAAATCTTACAAGCAAGTTCACCAGGCCAGTGCATGCAGTCTCTCTAAGTGTAGCATGCTTTAATATGAAAGAAATTGTCAGCAGCTACTGTTCATAAAATCTGTTAGTGTGATGAAGATTGAATGGATAATCTTAAAACTGAATTGAAACATATGCAGAGTGCTCATCTTGATTTACTTTTAAAATGTTAAGATTTAATTCACCTACTTCTTTCAGACATTCTCTAGTATGGAAGATGTTTTTTAAAAAAAAAAAAAAAAAAAAAAAAAAAAAAAAAAAAAAAAAAGAAAAAACGGATTAATTTTCCATGTGAAAGCAAAGACATGTATTAAAAGTCCATGGCCTTTAACATAGCCTGCATTCATAAACAAGTTTCAGCTTACCCTTACACTCTCACACTATTGAGCGACAGGTCCCTTCTTTTGCTTGTAGTTGGTCTCGATGGCGTGGAGCGTGCAAGGAAGGGTTTTACTCATGTTATTCATGAAGGCCGGGTCTAAATAAATAGTTTGTTACAAAGTCACAACACAGTAGTTTGAATTCCAAAACTTTTATATTCCAAAGAAAGTACATTTTGAATTAATTACCCATTTTTTTCCTCTCTCTCTCTCCTGTCTTTGTCCATCTCTGTATCCTTATCTGTTTTCTTTGTCCCTGGCTTACACTGTCCCTTGCTCTCCCTCTCCTGTGTCTCACACAGTCAGTCTCTCTCCCTCTCTCCCCTCACACGGTCTCCCTCTCTATTCTCACGGGGTCTCCATCTCTCTCTCTCTCCTCTCACACGGTCTCCCTCTCTCCTCTCACACGGTCTCCCTCTCTATTCTCACGGGGTCTCCATCTCTCTCTCTCTCCTCTCACACGGTCTCCCTCTCTCTCTCTCTCCTCTCACATGGTCTCCCTCTCCTCTGTCTCACACGCTCCCTCTCTCTCACATACTGTCTCTCTCTCTCTCTCTGTGTCTTTCTGTCCATCTCTGTATCCTTATCTGTTTTCTGTCTCTCTCACACACTGTCCCTCTCTCTCTCTCCTTCTCGATTCTGTCTGTCTCTCGGACTCTGTCCTACATTGATTCTGTCTGTCCCTGTCTGTCTCTCTGACTATTTTCTTTGTCTCTACCTTTTCTTCTCACTTCTTCCTCTGTGTCTCCGTCCTTCTCCGTGTCTCTGTAGCTCTCATTTTTCACTAACAGATAATCAAGCAATATGTCAATTATGGTTCTATAATAAATGACCTTCAGATTTTCAGTCTCACACACGGGAAAGGCGTAGGCTTCATTGCCAGTTGTATTTGACCTTTTGTTTTGAATGGTAACTTAACGCGTGCAGCTTCATCTTTTAAGAAATAACAGCACAGACTATGCTGGTTATATATGAAAATAATGCACTACAATCGCTCGATGCGGAACTCCTGTACAGAAGGCGTCAATGTTGGCAGGTCTGAGAACATAAAGCGATTATTATGCAGAAAGCAACAGAGTCAGTCATCGCTGCCAAGCCTAGAAGAGTCCTGGAAGAGTAGTTTGAATATCATGGCCTGTCTAAGGCACAGTGAACATAATTAATAGCTAAATATATTTCATGGTCCCTTGGCATTATGTGCACAATGCATTATGCACTGATGGTTGTAAGCTAAGCTGCTTTTTAATAATTATTCTTTAGTTGCAACACTAGCAGTGTAACAAGGTCTTGGATGCTGAGTGCGACTAAAAGCGATTGTGCCCTTTATCTAATAGGGTCTTGATTTTATGTGCGCCATAAAAATAATTAAGACCTAATGAGGCAAATCTTAAAAAAAAGCGACCTGCGTGTGTTCACCGCTGCCAGATTTTATTCCAGAAGAAGACTAATGATGAGTGGCGGCATATCGTGGCGGAATCCGGCCAAGCCTTGCGCTTTGAAACACCGTTACAAGTACATGCATTGTTGTTCTGAAGGCCTCATGTTTACGGTTTGTTTCTGTATGAAGAAATGACATTGTGTCTAAGACCCGAACCAAAAACAAACATCTCGGAGGTGTAACAGGAAGCACAGTTACCAAGGAGTTGTTGTCAACCAGTGGCACATCTCCAAGAACGTCATTATTTCAAGGAAATCAAGCAAAACTAAAAAATAATGTCTACTTAAATATGATTCACGAATGATGAATGACTCACGAGCACCAAATGACTCAGTCATTTCACTGTGCCAGAGTTTCTGTCGGCTGGAACCGTCAAAGACTTCAAAGATGCAGGGAGACAACAGGTATGCTCTTTTGATGGGTGAAACAGTGGTGACGTATAAGACTCGTCCTGCTCTATGACCACAAAGACACAACGTGCATGAATATGAATGCTGAATAAACATTAGGACTCTTGCATGATGGGTGACCACACTTGAACTCCATCTTCAATCAGATGCTGCTCATTGATGTAGAAAGAGTGACTAAACATGACTGCTTTTGCAGAAATACAAACCTCACTGCGCTAGATCAGTGCAAGCTGTTGTTTCATTAAGTCATCTGATGTGACTTTTCTATTAGGGTTGCCATATTTGGGACGGAGTTTATTGAATGTATTGCACATGAAATTGCACATGAATGTGAATGTAACGACAGGTGAAAGATGGTCAAACTTACTCACCGAACATTGGAAGGAAATAACGATGCTTCGAGAAAGCTAATAAAACAGATGTATGTATTTTCCCCAGAACTGCTAATTCATCATAAAATGGTGCAACACTTGCTAAATTGATGTTTTCCTGATTGATTTCTCCCCATACACAACCTCTCTCCCTGTTCTGTAGTGCCTGAAAGTGCACAGAAGTACATCAGCTTTGCATGTCCAGGTGGGTAAGGGATCATCAAGGAGTGCATTAATGCACTTGATCTTACTGAAGCACAAGCACAATAACATTAATGCAAGGGCAGCGATTATACACATCACACGTGACCGTAAGATATCCATGAAAGGCATGTACACTACTGGCATGTGCAAATTCGTAGTGCGTATTTCTTGATATAGAAAGATAATGACTCGCCTCACCTTCTGTACTTTTTCCTGCAAAGGTAAACGTCATTCATGCAAATGAGCATTTCGCTTTTGACTTCAAAACATGTAACTGAATAACTGCCTTGGCAACTGCTTTGTAAGGTGCGTCTGTTTGCCTGGGAGAATCTGGCCCTGGCTGCTGGAAAAGCGTGTTCTGTGAGGGGAAAAAAAAGAAAAGAAAAGAAAAACCTCCCTCTCTCACGTACCTATCACACTGCGGCCCCTCTGCTCCGGATGAGTCACAGTCGCACGGCTGGCAGGGACCTGTGTGGCTTCTGAAATAGCCGCTGTAACACTGTTCACAATGGAGTCCTGCATAGCCGCGCAAACACTTACAGCCACCGGTGTGCGGGTCACAGCTGTCTGGGTCCACAGAGCCGTCTGCGCTGCAGTTACACCGAGGTCCTGAGAGAGAGCCAGAGAGACACAGAGAAGGACAGAGACACAGAGGAAGAAGTGAGAAGAAGAAATGGAGACAAAGAAAATAGTCAGAGAGACAGACAGGGACAGAAAGAATCAAGGTAGGACAGAGACAGAAAGATAAGGCAGTGTGAGACAGTGACAAAGAAAACAGATAAAGATACAGAGATGGACAGAAAGACAGAGGAAAGAGAGAAAGTCAGACACAGAGAGAGAGAGAGATCATGAGTTGTCCAAATTATCCACCAAACAAATTCTATCCAACTTTTTTTTTTAACCGTTTCATCCCACTGCATGAAAAAAAAATCTATATAAAAGGGAAAAACACAAAACAGAGAAAGCGAAAAACTAAAAAGGATGCGTAGGCCAAAATAAAAAAAAAAACCACAGTATGTACATCTTTCGATGCATCTGTTTCTGAAACATGCCAACTCCATTGCCCAGCAGTCATGCTGTAGCCTCCAGAAGAGTGGGAACGCTGAAAAAACCTTTTATTGACATCTTCGACACAGAAGACAAAGACTCCAACCATTAAATGTTTTTGCCAGCAAGCTCTAGCTGGGTTTCCGTGCAGACATTTTGCCGTTTTAAACAAATTCACTGAAAACTGGCAAATTTGTTTATCCATCATTCGATTTCATTCAAGGAGCTGGACATCACGCTACACTACTAGCAAATTAGCAGAATCGTGCAGAACAATATTCTTCCCACAATGAGTAGCTAAAAGACAAATGATAGTAGGATACATTTTAAAAGTGATATTACCTGACGTGTATGGGTTACAAACAAAAGACTAAAGCTGGCGAGTGCTTGATACATGTCTCACTCGAAGAAACTCTCGTGTGTTGAAAGTTTATGAAATCACAATGGGATTCTTTCGAATAATTTGTGTCGGATATCAACGTCATAATCTCGCTCACAGTCCTCAGGCCTGTAGCACAAAAGCCATTCACTTTCCCACTATATAATACAGCCTTTTAAAAACACTTCTGGTTTTTGCCATTTAAATTTATCATCACACTGCACTCTGCAGGGCCTAGTCATCTTATACCTGATGAAGAAAACAAATTGTCTCGTTCCATTAGGTGTTGTTTTCCCTCTGTGGCTAGCTAGCCATTCTTACTCAAGTGAGGATTCATGCTGCTACTGTAGGGACTGAACACTGACAGACACCTGTGTGACAATGATACAGAACCACAAATTCTGTCAAAAACGTTGAGGCTGAGAGATACAGTACTGCGACAGAATGGGATCTCAGTGACTCAATTGCTCAAGTGGCAATGGCTGACAGTGCCAGACATGCTGGTCCGAGTGTGTCAGAAACTGTTCCTGCACAACAGTCTGTAGAGTTCACACAGAATGACAGAAAGTGTATGGTCACTCAAACAACCACTCTTTACAACCATGGTGAGCAGAAAAGCATCTCGGAACGCACAACACGGTGAATCTTGAGGCAGATGGACTCAAACAGCAAACCTGAACAGACTGATAAAAGACCAGGTGATATTTGTTTAATCTTCTGTGCAAACGCTAGACATGGTCGCGCATGACGATTCAAAATAATCAGCAGTTTCTGAACTCATTCTGATGTTTGATGGGAATATTAAACCGGAGCTCCAGACATGTATGCATTTTATGAATGAGCGAATGTACAACAGAGTGGCCAGACAGCAAATCTAAAAACAATTACAGGAACTTATATATATATATATATATATATATATATACAGTTGTGGTCAAAAGTTTACATACACTTGTAAAGAACATAATATCA